>JADDOH010004207.1:0-275013 GCA_016648135.1 Agrypnia vestita
TTTGTATGTAAAATTTGTAAACCCTTATTAATATCAAAAGAATGACCCATAGCCAAAAGATGGTTAGCAAATTCAGAATAATTATTACTATTTAAACACCTTAAGTGTTCTTTAATTCTAATTTCAAAATTTCTACACGTTTTTCCTATATAAAAATAATCACAATCATTACAAATTAATTTATAAACACCCGATTTTTTTTAAAAATTATCCTTATCTTTATTATTTAATATGTATTTTTTAATTTATTATTAGTATAAAAAGCTGGTTGAATAACATTTGAAATATTTTTAACTATTGAATTAGAAATTTCATTATTTATAAATATAATTTTCCTCCAATGTTTATCAGAATCACAAATTGAAGGGTAAACGAAAGATTTAAAAAAAAATTTCTTGTACTTTTTATTTAACATAATATCAATTAATTTTTTATCATAACCATTATTAAACGCGATCTGTTTAATAATTTTTAATTCAATATTAAAATTATCCAACGGCTACGGCTACGGGTCATTCTTTTGATATTAATAAGGGTTTACAAATTTTACATACAAATTATACAGAATCACAATTTGATAAATTAGAAATTTTGGAAATAAGAAAGAGTGTAAATAGTAAATTGAATATTATAAATAATCAAGTCCTTTTTGCAAATAGTTATCTTTTAAATTTATTTTCATATTAATTAGGTACTTTATATTATTATTTTCCACATATAACTTTTTAACATTTTGATCTATACTTCGATTTTTAAATATTATTTTTGTTTTCCTGATGAAGAAGCCATTGGCTTTGAAACATGTTGATTTTTTTCAATAAATAAGTGGTTTAAACAAAGTTAATTTATATTAATTATGTTTATTATTTGTTTCAAGGCTTCAACTGTATATCTTTACTTATTTTTTTGTGATATTTATAGCGTTATATTTGTGGTGGGAAAAAATGAATAATGTTAAAAAACTTTGTTTTGATCACATTCATTACTTTTAATGTCGAGTGGTTTAGATATCACTCGACGTTATAATGCATCCGGTACAGAAACCGGTCAACGTGAAAAATAATGGATATGGTTTATACAACGTTTTATTTAATATAAGTATATTATTTCAATAGATAGATTTTATATATATTTTTGTTAATATAATTTGTTTTTAAAAACAATGTTTTATCTAGATGTGGGTAGTAGACCTGTATACAAGATATTTTTTATTTTTTTATTAATTAATTAATGTATACGTCAAAATTACAAAATATGATTGAAAAATACAATAATACATTAAGAAAATAATCAGAACATTAAAATAAACAATATTAAAAAATTAAATAACAAGTCCCCAGACAGCAATTGTATGCTGGTTGGAATAAGGGAACATTAAAAATTCATAAACATTTAAAACTCATTATTGTACTTACACAATAAATAAAATTGAAATAAAGTGACAATCTAAATTTCAAGTCAGGTAACATATTATATTAGAGTTATCATGATTTCATGTAAATACTGTTATTAGTGGCAGAATGTTAAGTGTAAAATACTAGTTAATATACAGGGTGTAATAAGAACTAACTTAAATAGAAATAAATAAATAAATATATAAGATGATTGATATTTTTCTTTAACCAATTTATATGTAAGGCTCTTGCATGTGTATAAATAAAAATTGTAAAAGAGTTTTCTAGTGAGACAGGCATAGTAAAACTACACCTAAAATTAATGTATATTATGTTTATCGGTGAAATAAAATAAATGAATAAACAACCCAAAATCTTATTAATTTTGTGACATAGACATAAAAAAGAAATATGAATAAGATGTTAACAGTAGATACGTAATAAAAATGCTTGTATTTTTTTAAATCATTGTATTATCGCAACACAAAATGAGTTTAATTCAGCGACACTAGTTCCGCAAATGAAGTCATCCCTCTCACAGTGCTGGTCGAAGTTAGCCAATTAAAGCCTAGATAACTGATCGGGCCAATTCACTGCCCTCCGCTCGCGGGGCGGATATTAGGGGCGGGACACCCCCGTCTGGAGGAAACGGGAAGTCATTTCCGACAGAGAGTAATGAAAATGTGGAAGGATCGACTAGTATGTGCGCTCAACCGGACTCTGTGTTATTACTTGTTGAAAAATTATTTCACTAGTTACAAAAAATATTTCATTGTGTCTTTTTTACGTGTAAAAAACATTCTTTTGTCCGTTGATTTTATTTAACACTCCTGTTCCGGAGCGGGGTTACAACGTAACCCTAAAAATATATTTTTTAAAACTATTTAATAACTTTTATTAATGATGCTGACAACAACCAAAGAAAATAGAATAATAATGTGTAATAAGGCAGTCAAAAGTGGAAAATTTTTATTTTTCCAAAGACAATCGTCAATATTTTATATTTTTATTCTTAATGCCATATAATTAATAAATCGTAATTTTTTTTTATTGATGTACAGGGCCTTGGGCCAGTTACAAGAAAACTCATAAATACAAGAATATTATACCAGCATCGATAAAAAAATAAGAAAAAACAATATGTCGAATAGTGAGTTTGTATGAATGTGTGCTTTTGTGTGTTTTTATGTGTCCGTGTGTGTATGCGTTTTTATGTGTTCGTGTGTGTGTTCACATGTGTGGGAAGGAAAATGTCATCGAGCGAGTTTACACGTAAGGGATTTTGTAAACTGCTCAAAACTTGATATAAAATATCGAGATCTGCAAAGGCCGTGTCATGGGTATCTAGAACTCTGATAATAATACAGTTTTTACCGTAGTACCGTAGTAATGATACCCTTACTTCATTCTTCTTGCATAACTTCTGTCAGTTGGACGCCAAAATACTACGGTTTCTTATAAAATGACGAAATATTTAGTAGAATCTGGTTCGCATTGTATAAGAAATGTAATTGAAAATATTATATACCATTATAGTTTATTAAAAGGCTAATTTGACTGGGGTTACTATGTTACCACATTTGTTACACAATCCTATTTTCCAACACCCGGTACCGGAAGGTTAAAATTACTTGTTATGAATAAATTAGATAGATCCTTACACTGATAAAATATGTGATTAGCACCGGGATACGAATCCAGAACTTTCCCAATCCAGGAAACAGCGATACCAATTTCGCAATTCATTTGCCTCATTTTCATTTTTGAAATAGTCCTATGAGCTGCAATTAATGAATTGATTGGAGTCATAGTTGTTTCTTACAATGCAATTACACCATGCTCTATTGGGCATTGACAAAAGCATAGTATGTCGTTTAAAGCAACTAACATTTTTTTTATAAATAAAAAAAAATTCCGTATGATGACTAACTACATTTGAGATCAAACCTATTAATTTTATTCGGTCGTTTGTTAAATATATGCAAGAAAAATCGTGGAAATTTAAAAAATTGTCAATTTTATTATATATTGAACAAAGAGTTTTTGATTATTTTAACTTGTTCAGTTGTAACGGTGTTCAGATCGAGTCATTCTTTCGAAATATAGATACCCTTTTCTGTATTTTTGAACACTTTTGATCATAAAGACATTTTTATATGTAGATATGTTCTAGGAACACAGTTACTGGATATTGTCCCCAGAGGGATGATTAATTAATTAAGAAAAATTATAGAAGTCTCTCAGAGACTAAGCTATGAATATGAGAAAAGTGTCTGGAAGTTTTTTTCTACGATGGCCCAAGGCTTACTACCTGTACGAGATGGCTTAAGTGATCGCCCTACACGTGATTGTGATAACTTTATTTCTAACTTGTTGGTTCCAGTTATAATAAATTATTTAAATGTTCACAGTTTTTGGTGAAACATTGTGGAAATTCATTTTTAATATAATAAAAATGAATCGAATTGAAAAATAGTGTTTTTTTCCACAATATATTTTATTTAAATGTTAAAACGTTTTCGAGATCACTCTCATTATCAATAACAAATTTTCAACTAAATTAAAAACAATTATAGACAGTATTTATAGGGATTGGGTGTATGTAATGATGATGGGGGTAGGGAGCGTGGTAAGAATGGATAGGAGTGGGGAGGTTATGGGTGGTATTTGAATGTTAATTACATTTTTAATTAATAATAATTAAGTTAATTTTCAACAATTTAATACAATATATAGTGGAAAACTTTTGTTTTTCAATTCGATTCATATTTAATATATTAAATTATTTAAAGAAATCTACGTTTATTCCTGGAAAACTAGTTTATTATAGTTTTATTCGGAAATAATTTATTGTATAAAATTAAGGAAGACATGAAAAATGTGATGTTAATTGTACAGTTCTAAGAACGCTTCGCAATATAAATTTTAGTTTCCGAAGAAAATGGAACAACAAGTTTCTTAGAATACTTCTTACAAAGAATAAACGTTTCTGGCGGTATTCGGCCGGATACCACGATATTCATCACAAGTTTCTGAGAAAACTTTATAAAATGTACCGAGATTTTTAAAAGTGGTTCTTTCGGATGTTTATCGCAAAGAATTTCTCAAAAATCTCATTTGAAAGTGGCGAGATTTCTTAAGGTTGGGCAGAATGAATTTCAAACGGATATCAAATAAAGGAATGCTACATCCTTCGGACTCATTCTCCGCAATGAGAAATATGATCTTTCACAACACATTACGAATGGGAAGATTTAAGGTAGTAGAGGGCAGGACGTAGGTAGAAAATCAAAAAGCTTCTAAAATGTCAGCAATTAATACATATTGTCACGGAAGGTAGCTATGGGGGCAAATAAAACAATAAAAGTTAAATAAACTTTTTATTTATTTACCGAAATAACTCCACATAAATTTAGTAGGAGCACTGCTCTAAAATTCACAGTCATTTAATGCCTCTAGAAATACTTTCACACTTATTACCCAATTTCTTAATCCGCACTAATTATCTCTAGTCAACCGTGGAACTCTTTTTATTACGCTGTTTCTATCGCATCGACCACTTTAGAAAATATTCCGCTCGATTTCGTAAGTAGGTACTCACTCGATATCTGCCACTCGGTTTACACGCGCTGGCTACACTGCTCTTGGTATGGTTAATAGCTGGTAATATTGCGTTTCTTTCACTTGACAAACGCTAAACAACGACTCGCTCCGTGGTGCGCGCTAGCTCAAACATGTTGGTATCGTGATGCTTCGAGAACATCATACTTATTTCTAGTATTTATTTGACATTTTCAGTGTTTACGAGAATGTTCCAGGCGTTCTGACAGTGTTGTGGAGCGTTCCAGAGTGTTCGATTGTGCATAATTTCGTGAATCGTGAATCGGATAAACACAACAAAAAACTAGATTAAATACTAACTATGATGGATTTGGTGTCAACATTGTAGAGACTATTAAGATGATCATTAAAATGGATGGAAAACATAAATTATCTTCCTCTCAATATTCCCGTTACAACCACCTTTACACCAGAAACTCTGGCTCCTTTGTTAGTACCTAGTTAATTATTTGTATTTCCACGTAATCCACGAATGTATTTTTTTTGTCTATATTTGAATGGAGTCAGTTTAAAACTTCAACTGCCAGTGAGAGTTTCTGATACTCTCGAAACTCGAGTAGTAAAATATAAAACCTCATAGTTTATGTTTTCCATCTATTTTAATTATCATCACTAACTATCTTAGTTACAGACAATTCCACGCTTGGTTATACCACTATTGCCCCATTCACATACATACATATTCCCATGCATGCTTCTTGTTGATGAAGCTTCTTTTCATCTTCTGATGAATAGAGCCCTAGTCCAATATCTAGTCTAACAAATCATGCCAGGTCTTTCTGTTCCTGTTATTTCTTTAAACACTCGCCTCAAGAATTTTCTTTGCTTTCTTTTCCATCTTTTCCCGACTCATACGTTCCATACGCCCAAGTGATCTTCATTCACAATTACACTGACAACGCTTATGCTCCAAACAAATTAATGTTCATGGTTTATTCATTCTTTACTCCATTGTACATAACTATTTTCGTTCCTCACCCTATGGTAAAGAGATTTTTTTGATTTCATTGCAATGAAAGCGATTTTGAATAAATCAAGTTCCAAATTTAAGTGCAGGGATACTCTGTAGAAAAAAGGTTACATCGCTTTATATATATTTTATTAAGTGACCCTACACTAGGATAAATAAACAACAATTATTTAGGAGACATCGGTAAAATACCAACTTCAATTTCAGTAGTCATTTTCGTTTGCAACAAAATTATAAAATAAATTCCATACAACGACCTGGAACTTTGCACTGGCTTTTGAGATATACAAATATTATGCATGCAAGAATAAGCTTTGTTATTCGATTTGTTTTGATTACTAATGTATAGAACATGCCACCGGTTAAGCAAACAATGCTGTATTTTCAGTTGAGTAGGTACATTTCGTTTGAACTTGCTGCATATCTTAATACACCAATCATCGGTCGCGAGTATGCTGATTTCAAGGAATTATAATAACATGCAACTGATACGAATCATGAGACGGTAAAATAAGAAAAAAATACACGTAATTACACTCTACACCTTTTACATTAAAATTGTAAGATACTAGAAGGTCCTAAGATGGTCCACAAGAATCTGGAATCGTCTGGGCTGTTCTCATAAACTCTGGAAGTGGAAAAACGACATTATCTATAAAAAGACATGGACCGGCTGCTGCGCACAGTATGTGTCAAAGTTGACAGCGGGCTATTATTATGGAAAGCGAAATCATGCTACGTGATAGTGCGTGTGTGATTCCAACGATAGTAAATCAAGAAAGTACCTACCGACAAATGGGAAGTTTTCTAGTGCGAACCTGAGCCTGAGGTTTAAGTGACGTGCATCAGTATATGTGAGACGAGTCATTCAGGAATGATATGTGAATTACGAAATTTAGTGGATTAAGAAAAATTAAGTGAGAATTTAAGAACAGTGCACCAATTACATTCGTGTTCAACGCATAGTAAAGAAAAAGTTAAAATAGTTTTTAGTGTTTCCACAACCACGAAATATTATTTTGATGCTCCACTTACCTTAATAGAAATTAAGATTAATAAAAATGTTCATTAATATAGAAATAAATAAAAATGAGGCAGGTGAAACATTTTTATTTATTTCTGTATTGTGTGGATTAATTATTTTTAAACTAGAAATGCCATCATGAAGTACGTGTCGTATTAACATTCTCAAATTAAGCTCAACAGCTTGAAAACGGGACTAGCTTGCTACTATCCTGGAATGGCTCAAACCACCGAAGAACCAGCATCATTAGCCGAGAGTCGTAACCACTACACACAAACAATTCATTCGCTATTATGTTATACATATATGTATAAGTGATGTAGATAGAATTCGATGACGAAAACACCAATGTCAGTCGAACGGTTCAAAATGTTCCGATACGGCATTACATTGAATCAGATCCTCTATACACTAGCCCTGTGATTGGTTAACGTAAAACTTCCCAGCCGACGCCTTCTACTCGAACGCATCTTGAAAAGGAATAAAAGGAGCGTTTCCGCTCGCCGCATGCAGTACCGCTCCATTCTTCCGCGAGACCACACATATCTGCAGTCTACTTCGCAGACAGAGGATTTTCCTGCCGGAGTAAAAACCGACCTGCCTATACTATGTCCCGTTTCCTGACTTTGGACGAGGGCAACGATGATAAAGTGAGAGAACATCAATATATAGCCCAGACAGTAAGCCATCTGACAACAAATCTCCATCCCTGCTGGGCAATTTCTCCACGTTATGACCATGAGCGAAAAGGTATATGTTGAAAACAGATTACAACATCAATATTTTACAGCCTCTATTTATTTATATAGCATATTTTAGAACGTTAGTTCCATTTAAAAAAATCTAGCTGCAGAATGGTTGCGTGGAGAGTAAGCAAATAAATAAAAATGAGTTAAAATGTTCAAGCTTCGCAAAGCTGAGCGCCACCTAATTATAATAGATGTATAATTTTATTAAATATTATGAAAAAATACCTTTAGTTTTATTTAAAAAAAAATTAAAACTTTGTTTACTGTCACTATTTATCCTAGAAAACTTCGCAAACAAAAACAAACTTCGAAAACAAAAAAAATAAAATAATAATAGTATAATAGTAACAAAAACATTATAAATATTCAAAAACCTTCTATTGCGTTCTTCTGCGCTAAATAACCACGCCCACACATCCATCCGATTCTACTCTCCACACTCCAATTGTCCTTGAGCCTAAAGTTAAGTATTAGTAATATTATGAGATGATGACGATGATACGTTAGCATGGAAAACGTTAAAAATAAGTGGTGATATCATTTTTAAATATATTTAAAGTCCACAAGAAAGTTTCGAAAAATGAATGATTACGTAAACAGAATATTCATATTCAAACCTACACATATTAAAATAAATTATAATTACCTGCGCATGATATCATATGGCCGCTTTCCGAAGGGATGTTGGTCCACGGAGATAATGAAATTTCCACATTAAGTCAGACGGGATCCTCGAGCGATATTCAAAATGTCTTTCCCAAAGAGGCGCGGTGATGGGGAGTAATTTTTGAAGCGTCAAACAACACCGTATCAGGATGTTCTCAGGCGGCGAACAACCCTAATCAATCATCCCCACCCGGCGGCTGACGGGGCCCGAGAAATATGATTAGTAATTTAATCCAATTTCCCGCCAATAGAGGCCCCGCTGATTTATGAAAAAATAATCAAAACCGTTCCAGGACAATCCATCATGGCCGCCGGGAGGCGGAGCGCGCCGAGTGAAAGTAATCCATTTAAGAGGTAGTCGTGTTTGTGTAGTGATGTCCGATCTCCGCCGAACTAGCGCCTTCCTATTAATATTACCCGTGATAAAAGAGACGCGCCATCTTTTGAACGTCTAAGAAAGTCTCTTGTAATAATAGATCATTTATATGGCGCCATTTTCGTAAAAATACAATACCTCTTTACCCAAAAACTGTTCTTAAAAGGAGTTGTTGAAAAACTGAAATGATTTTCAGACGCATTCTAATGTAATGTTATTTACACAGATAAAAGATATTGCTTTAAAAACTCAAATAAAAAATACAGATATCTCATTAACAATGGCGACATCTGTACTGGTTAAAGGGAATTACAAAGTTTTCGACTGCAGGTGGCGGTAGTAATCAGTCTATCATGGGTGGAATTGTGAATGTTACATCGTGTAAAGTGATCACTTGATAGTTCGTGAGCCCTATGAACGCCCAAAAATTAAAGACTTCCATATACCTTTCCCATATAAAAACGACTACGTTTCTATGAGACATCTATAATATAGATCTTCAAAATATAAAATTGCGAACTTATGGAAAACATTTTTCAAAAAGGCATGTTTTGCTTTAAGGAGTATAGAGAATTTCACGCACAAGTGAACCCAATGCATTAGGAAATTAATGCATTTTACTTGGACTAGTTACCTCATGCAAGTAAAATGCCTGATAATTATGTCTCAGTGTTTCAGCCTTGCCTGAAAGATTCTTTCTTCTTGGTCATAAATGGTCATAATGTCTCATGTCTTGATTGAAATAAAAGAGATAATTCTCCATTCGTCACTTTTTTTTCACCCGGAAATAATGATATCTGACAATCTACCAAGAGGACGTAAGATGTAGCAGAACAGAACATAGAAACATTTATTAGCAAGACATCCGCTAGATGTCGTCATAAGAGGAACGTCTACATAAAAGTTTCCTCGTACTTAGTTGTCATCTCTCATGAACGTTTTCCTTTTATCTTTGTTCAACACCTGGACCCACGTGACTATTCAAATCCCAGGTGTGACTTAGTACGACAAAAAAATGTGTACTATAATCCAAAGAGAATAAAGAAAACGCAAAGTAATGTAGAGCGAAATATAACTTATGCATGAGTTTTTTTGGTGAATAAAACACTTATTTTGTACCAAAAGTTTGAAACTGCCATCTGTGTAACATGACCACAAATGAATTTACTAAAACGGTTGGCAGAATATATTTAAACTAGCTGTTAGCCGTCAAAAAGGACGGTACTACTTTTACGTGCCGATTTCTAAATAATAAGTATTTACTTATTTATAGCCAAGATACCCATGAAATAGTAATAACGATTTCTATCAAATCATTCGAATATTTTTTTTCACATTTCCCCTGCTGGCAGTTAGAGGTACTATTCTAAACCCTGGCGATTGGGCGGAACATGAAATGATTCGAGTCTTTGCTATGTCCTATATGCACTGTAATGTCGGGTAATGCAGGCTCGGCAGTAATACTAATTGCTATCGTTGTCGCCTTCGAGTTAATTGGCCCGGTGTTAAAGCCCCCATCTTCGGTCGTTTAATTTCGTTTATTTTAGCCGTGAATTCGAACACAATTACGGAAGTCACACGGAATTACGAGGACTGACAGACAGACAGACAGACGGACAGACAACGAAATTATTATGTTTGATACCTAGAGATGACAGAAAAGATTTGATAGATTTCTTAGTCCTGGTAGCAGGACTAAGAAATTTATCAAAAAAAAATGCTACTATACGTTTTCTTTGCATACATACGTAATCGATTTTTGTACATCACCCATAGAGTATCCATACATTAAACACGTTGTTTTAAAATTTTAAAACAAATTTTCGAACGGCATGTTTTCAGCTGTTTCTGCGGCTCTTTAATTTAATGTGAGTGACGATTATTTTTAACGAAATAATCACCTATTGTAATAATACAATATTAATATTGTACAGTCATCCACTATAAGTACATTTTGAAAATTTCAGAACTCTAGCTAATCGGGAAGATGGTGAAAAATCAGTTACAAGATTCTACCATAACAAACAACAGACACACAGGCAAAATAGTTAAATAAAAGCTTGTAAAAATACGATAATTGATATAAAGACATTGGTGTCAAAATATTTTCATGTACGCAGAAATTTACTTGTAAAATATAATGGATTAGCTTTGTTTCATCCTACACACACATTTTCCAACTCATTTATGGAAAACTAAAATAAACGTAGCTATGAAGTCCCTCCACGAATAAACGACGAAGTTGCCACTTTTACATAAGTTTACGGCTGTGACCGCAGTGCGTATATTGGTCCGGCGTCCCGTTTAATTAGCCGCGCAAGCGATAGATGTCACTAGCTGCACAACCAAGACTCGAACCCGTCGGAAAAGCGATCGGAGACTAATATGTATGCAAATTGTAAAAGAAAGGCTTAGATTGTTTCTCTCGGCGGCTAACGGCCGGACGTCTCATTTGCATACGGATGAGGTTTGGACTTTCTTTAATTAAAGCATCTACAACAAATAATTAAGGTGGGGGGTAAGGTTAATTCGTACAAAAAAAGGCATGTTTTTGTGAATTTTTTGTGACGACACAGTTAAAATCTCTTTATTTAAACCAATGATACATTAAAGTATGACATTTGACGAATATTGTGTAAAATTTTCAAGACGAAATATTAAAAAATACGGCAATGGCAGCAATTATTCGGACGTGTCTCGGAAAAAAGGAGAATTGCGGTGTCCATCAAAACTTGGTGCTACATCATCTGAAATCAAAAAATCAAAGTTCATTCGTTAGATAATAGATTTTCCCAGGTAACGCTGGGAGGGTTTTTTGAAATTTCAATTTTTCAATTTTTTGGAACACTTTGAAGGGAAAAACGCGATTTTTTGCGAAAAATATCGACTAATTTGTTATTAAAAAATAAAAATTAATATAACAAATTTGAAAAAAACTCTCCAGCGTTACCTCGTAAATTATGTACAGAAATAGTGTTCAAAATTTCAAAAGGATCGGTGCAGTAGTTTTGAAGTTATGATGGACACCGACTTTGAAAACGTGTGATGTGGGGAAAACGCTTTAAAGTTTTGCACACTGTAAAATTCAAAATAAAACTCAACACTTATTTTATACTTACACATAATCGTCGATGCCATGTTCACACAGCAAAGAGCTTTCATCATCAGCATCTTTTTGTCCTTGTCTACACAAAACTCTTCCAATACAATAAGCACGTCCGGTAGTCCTCAGGTGAGCGCGTCTCTTAGCTGGCCGAGCAGGTATAGAAAATCAGTCTGAGCTTCACTCAAATGTTCATAATTTCGTCAATTTTGCTCCGATTGACTTGAATTTTGACACAATATTCTTGCGATGTTATACATTCGTTTAAACATTAAAAATAAAATGCAAAAAAAAATAATTAAAAACCTTACCCCCTCCTTAAGGGCGGCTTAATGCGCCACTCTTTCACCAGCCAGAAATCCAATGCGGCACTCTCCAACAAGGGTACCAACATGGAAAACCAGCCCAGTCGATAGGATCGTTCGAATAGCGTTGGACGTTAAATCCACCGACAATTGTCAAGCTCGGAATGCAGACAAAATAAAAAATATTACAAAATAAGTATTTTAACAAGACGGCAAATAATACTAGTAGGCAATGAATGTATGGAACAAGTAGATGAGTTTGTGTACTTGGGAAGTATGTTCGATAGAAGAGGGAATGTTGAGAAAGATATAGAGAGGAGAGTGACTGCCGGGAAAATGGTGAAAGGTGCTTTGGATGCAATAATTTCTAATAGAAATATGTCTACCGAGGCAAAACTAGCGTTACATAATGGAGTTCTGGTACCGACACCAATGTATGGAAGTGAGGCCTGGAGCTGGCAGAAGAGGAACGAAAGTAGATTGAATGCAGTGGAGATGAGATCCCTTAGACGCATGTGTGGCAAATCCATGTATGATAGGGCAAAGAATGAAGATATTAGGAATGAATGTAAAGCTGATCGTAGCATACGACATAGAATAAAAATAGGGTCGCTCAGGTGGTTTGGGTATGTTGAGCGATGAATGAGGAAAGAATGGTAAGAAACATATATAAAGTAAGTGTTAACAGCGAGAGAGAGGGTAACCACGAAAGACGTGGCATGACCAGATTAACCAGATACTGGAAGATGGTCCTGTCAGAAGCCTCAACAACCGTCGAGCATGCATGCGAAGATGTATGAATGTAGATGAAGCGAAAGTTGTATGTCAGGACAGAAGAGTATGGTGCTATATCCCCTCTGCCTATCCCCACGGGGAAATGGCATGATGGTAAGTTAGTTAGTTAGTAAAAACTGAAAAAATTACGCAGTATCGAAATATCTTGAACACTCCACAATACTTTGGAATCGACCCGGACATTCTAGTAAATACTGGAAATGTCTAGGGAATACAATGAATGTGTAAAACGGTTTCGTAAATTGAAAACCAGCGAGTTCGACAATACTAGCGATAAAACTAGCGAAGCAGTGTAACTGGTGCGTGTATAACCGAGTTACATTATGTTACATATACATATTACACATGTAACACAGTTACAACCGACAGATATTTGGGCGAAGTACTTACGTGTGAAATTGAGTGGAATATTCTCGATAGTGATCAATGCGATAGAAACAGCGCAATAAAAAGCGTTTGACGGACGAGTGACTAGAGATAACTAGCGTGAATTCGAAATTGGATAATGTGTGACTGTGAATTTAAGAACAGTGCTCTAGTTTAGTTCGCATCCAGTGATTTTGTGAAATTAATAAGAACTTTGATTCATTTTTGATGTTTAATTGGCCTCCCATATCCACAGTCCTGTGATAGTATGTATTTTCGCAGTGATTGCAGGAAATATAGTGAGAAGCGCAACGAATTCAATAATTTCTAAGGAAAATTTGGCTGTTGGTTTGGTTGTTAAGAAATTGCCTAATAATCCAGTGTTCAAGCCCTATCCCTGGACCTCAAAAAATAATCATATTTTCATAGCTCAAAGAAATGTTATAAAATAATAACCATCATGATATAACACTTCCATTTACCAGCGTTTAACTCCACCGTGTTGTTCCGTGCAGCGGAAAATAAAGTCATTGTCCGATAGGACATACAAGAAGATAAAAAAAAGTTAATTAACAAATTACGGAATCAAACTGCCCTTGTAGTTGCCATAAATATGCGAATAAGAAGAAGTAAATGAACATATCCTATGAATATTTACAGGTTCGACCCGATTTAATTGTTCTAAAAAAATTAAAACCTTTGAAAAAAGACATGATCATATTATTGAACTTGGAATTATCGCCAAATCGTCCGATTTTTTCCGTAGTGCATCCCTGGTAGCGCTCCCAAATGTTTTATTACCCTTTTTACTGTAGATATAAATTGGAGCGGGTACCAGGAAGACAGGCGGGACGTGGAGATATTCCTGTAGCGCAACAATCCGCTGACAAAGCGCCACGCGATTAGGCCACCGTGAAATGTCCTTTTAATGGCAGCGGCGAAAGTGCACCTGTGACCTGCCTGAGCTACGTTTGTTAGCGCTAGGTACTCGGATCTGTCTAACAACCTCTCCGCTCGTGTGCTCCTGGTAGCTGAAAGAAACTTTGACGGGGAAACAACAAAGAAAACAAGTGTTTTTACCGGGTACAAAGATGTTCCTTGTATATTTTATATTATGTAGAGTGGGTGAAGTCAGTTAAAACTTGTCTTTAAATATTTAAGGGAAAAATAAAAGTTATTTTCTATCCGCGAATCATTTATGTAATGCCGCAAGTAAATGAGAAAAACATTATTCTCTGAAATATTTGTGTTGGGTTGCTAAACTTGATTTTGCCGTGTTAATAGTTACTGTGCAGTAGAGGAACATTGTGGTGAAAGACATGAAATTAATGGAATAAAATATCTGTGCAAAAATCAAAAGAAAAAAAATGGATTTTAAAAAAAAATTTGAAAATAAATACAAAATGATGACAGATGACCGAAAAGTTTTTGGCAAAGGACCAAAAACTTTTTTGTGCCTTTATGGATCTCCAAAAAGCGTATGACAGAGTGAAAAGACGAAAGTTATGGAAGGTTTTGTCTGAATATGGGGTGAAGAGTAAACTCATACAGGCAATTGCATCCTTGTACGAAGGAAGTAGTACTTGCGTGAGAATTAATGGGACATTCACATCATGGTTTGATATTACAAAAGGTGTCAAACAGGGATGCGTAATGTCACCATGGCTTTTCAACCTGTATATGGATAATTGTATGAAAGAACTGAAGGATCTAGAAGTTGGAGCGAAAATGGACGGACTCACCATATTCTGTCTGCTATACGCAGACGATGCAGTATTAGTGGCTAACAGTGAAGCTGATCTGCAGTGCTTGGTATCCAGGATGTCCGATGTATGCATGCAGAGTGAACTTTTGATGAATGTCAGCAAATCAAAAGTGATGGTATTCGAGAGAGACGAAAGAGTGACTAAGTGTGATGTAATTATAAACAACGAATGCTTAGAACAAGTGAACGAGTTTGTGTATTTGGGAAGTATGTTTAGTAGAGACGGCAAGGCTGAGAATAATATCGAAAGGAGAGTAACTGCGGGAAACAAAGTTAATGGTGCACTAACTGCAATTATGGCCAATAAGAATCTGTCAAAAGAAGCAAGACTAGCGGTACATAATGGCGTTCTAGTGCCAACCCTTATGTATGAAAGTGAAGCCTGGAATTGGCAAAAGAGGAATGAAAGTAGACTGAATGCGGTTGAAATGCGGTCACTAAGACGCTGTGTGGAATCTTTGGTCGATAGAGTGAGGATGAACAAATTAGAAGTGATGCAATGCTGGCTGTAGTGTGGTAGATGAATAAAGAAAGGAGTGCTGAGATGGTTGGTCATGTGGAACGTATGAACCGAGGGAATGGGTAAGAAAAATATGGTCGAATGTGAAGGCAACAAGGAATAGAGGGTCCGCGAACGGACCTGGCACGATCAGGTACTACAAGTATTGAGATTGGCCCTGTTAAAAGCCGCAACAATCGTAGAACGTATATGAGAAGATGTATGAATGTGGCCGAAGCAAAAGTGGTGTGCCAGGATAGAAGAGTGTGGCGTTCAATCCTCTCTGCCTACCCCTGCAGGGAAACGGCGTGATGGTTAGTTAGTTAGTTAGTTAATATTCAACGTATAGTGTTGCAGTAATCATTCTGTAATATACCTAGATTTAAAAAATTTTGGGTAAGATTCCTTTTCTTTTAGAGAAGCCAGAACTTTTGCTGTAGTAAAATAACTTTTTTGGTTTGTATATACACTTACACCTTTGTACAATACATTTTTGTTTTTAAAACAAATTAAATATTTGTGCATGGGTTTTATTTGTTAAAAAGACAAAAAAAAATTGAAAAAATAATCCACAAGTTGATTCGACGAGCAGTATTTAGACAATGTATTTGTGAATCGAACCTGTGCAAAATTTTCATTAACAAGTAACGGTTTATTTTACCTTTGTGAACCATTCAAATTTAAATATTCGTCGTAATTCCGCTTCCTTTAGTTTCTGAAATTTAATAATTTATGTTTGGGCATTTTCCACCAGTCTTTACTCAAAACTAAAAACACAATCCAGCCGAACGTTGTTATTTGAGAGTAAATTATTTAATACAATTGAGTTATCCGCAGGCAGAGCACGGATTGCCATAGTAATGAAACCATAACTCAGCCGGGCCATGAATTCTGAGAGTATTAATCCGAGAGGATATCAAAGTAAGCACCGCTCCCCGGAAGCCGGGAAAGTGAATCGTAATACTCGGGGCTTTTAACCTAAAACTGCGCTGTTAAGACTCGGTCCTAATGACGTCTCGAGGCTGGATGAGGACCAGTAAACCGGTGTCTTGGCGACGTGAAAAACCGCCCCAAACCCGGCGAATTTTCCGCGCAGCAATAGTCGGGAGTAACGCACCGTGAAAACCTGACGAAATCCACTGCTTTGGCTTGCTGCTGATTGCTGTGAGTACACGGGTAGACTGCTGGAATAGTAAGGAATTCGATGAAAATATATCTATAAGGCATTAAACATTGGATAATGGATGAGACGCGTTGGTACGGAGGTCGCCTACAGATGGGATCAGTGAAAATTTCTAATTGTCCACAAATAAGTTAAATGGATTAACAGCGCATTTTGGAAGTAATACTTGTAGGTTTACATATAATTGATTAATCACTTTTTATGGCTTTTCCATAAAATATCAGTGAGATGTTACAATTTTAAGCAATAACACAAACCATTTTCCATTTTTTGTTCTTGATTCTGGTTCAATTTATATACAATATCGTACATACAAAGTAAAAATAATATGTATTTTTGGCTTCAGATTATCTGCCTAGTACTAGTAATATCATCACCCAAGCATCGACTCCTCCCATTCCCACTACCATGCATTGTCAAACTTTAAATAATATTTTTAAATTCAATAAAGACCGCTTAGTTAATATACCAAATATCAACGTTCTATATTTAATAATTTTTGCATTAAAAATTGTGAAAAATCGAACATTTTTTATCTAAATAAGGCAGAAACCTCCCTGAACTCTTATTGATATTAGGACTAAAACTAGGAATCATGATTAAGGTAAAAATCTACCTGTGGTCAAGCTGTATATATGTTTATTTATAATTTACGTTTTTTGCGAATGTCAGAGAAACGACGATTAAGATGTATATTCAAGGCAACTCCGGAGGAAAGAAGCGTCATTTAAGTGGTCCAGAATAAGTTGGGATAAATATTGAATCTTGATTGGTCAACAAGTACCAAAGCGGAGCAAGGTATAGGACAATGGAAGTACCTTGTAGAAACCTTGGATGTCCGTCACTTCGTGGATAAGATGGAGATGATGGTGATGTTTTTTCAGGTGCTTTCTAGATTCAAATATAATTTGGAACAGGTTAATTTGTTTACTGGTCCTAAGCAGTAAGAATGTACGCAATATTTTGTGTAGGCAGAGGGAGGGTGAGATGACGACGTTTTATGGTATAACTATACTTTTTTCAGAATCCTAGAATCTATACGAAACAAATAGGATGGCATGCAATATAATAGATCTTTATATCGGGGGAAGGGTGTTTGTGTATGCACTGAGGCCTAAAGAATAAATGCGCCAAATTTGACTTAGGTAGGTCTAGGATTGTACGGAGGACAGAAAGACAATATTTTTTAAGTAATTTTCGTTATTTATGTTATTTTAAATTGTAAATATGCCTTAAAGTTTTTCCTCATTAACAAATAATCTAAAAAGTACAACATAAAAAAGTAACCCATAAAAACCAAGTTTTTACTATACTTCCTTTCTTTGTAAAATATAACAATAATTAAAGACGAATTAAAACATATAACATAATATTAAACTTACAGAAATTTAATATATTTCTACAAACTCAGATGTTTTGAGATGTCAAGATTTTGATAGATTCAATTATCATCAATATCGTACCTTATGAATTTCCAGCGTCAAATGATTTAGTCAGAATCAGATTTGAGTAATGTAGAATTCTTCAAAACTAAGCAGAAATCTAAAAGAAATAAATTATTATTTGATTTTTTCCCAAAAAACCCAATTTTGCTGTCATCTGTGAACCAATTGTTTTGTAAATTTTCGAAATTCGTAGTGATGGTACCTATTATACCGACGGAGTAATTCAAATTTAGAAAATATTCCGTGACGTTATCGGGCCGCCGCGCCGTTGCTAATCAAACTTTTCTAATGATTCCAATTTGAAAAAACCAATAAAATTTCTAAAAATCCGAAATTATACTATAATTATTAATATTTTTAAAGAAAATTTGGTAGATCTTCTTGATCGTCGCCACGAGTCTGCTTGCCAAGTTTCAGCTCGATAGGATCACGGGAAAAGGGTTAAAAATCGATCCAAAGTTTTTTTTGACGGCAAGCCGGCAAGCAATCAGACGCCACGAGCAAATATAAAGGGAGTAAAAATGGTAAATATAGGAATAATTGTGAAATGACAAATAATTGAAGGGAACATTGACACGGCCCGACGACCACCGAGTCCGGGGTTGTGTGGAGTATAAAACTTAATTATTTTCTTCCGGCAAATGTGGCGTAAAATAAATAAACTTCCCCGACTTTGACTTGCGCCCGTATCGCGACTCGTGACGTCACCGGGCGCAGTTCCATCAGCCATTAGGTGTTTTGGCATCGTTCCCGCAGTGTGTGGGTAAGAGGCTTTATAATAAACACAATATCCGGGAGGGCGGCGCGGCCGGGAGGGGATGAGGGATTACGCGGAAGGAATTGTTTCGGCGGAAAATGAAGGGGTTGTTTTCCTCGAAATGCTCGAGTTATTTGAAGGAAGTTATTAAATGAAGCGGGCTAATGCAAACGGATGGTAATTGTTTCGTCATTCGTGAAAGGAAATATTTTCGAGAGAGTTGTAATTCTTTAAAAAATTCCTACGTTCCTTTGAATACGCCAGCGTAATGTTGTTTGCAGGGACGGTCTAAAGCCGTTAAGTAATTACATTTTAATGGTAGATGATGCTTTACAAAGGGTTGGTTTTTATTTTTTTTAAATATATATATAAAAAACAAATCCTAGTTTGTGTATCCTAGTCCAGTGTAATGTTATTAATTTGTTATTATTAATTATGTAATTTTTTTTTCATGTGTCATGAGCTTGTGACGTACATCGCACTCGTAACGAACTTTTATTTCAAAATTATTGTCTACATGAAATGTGGGGTATAAGAGCAAAGGTAGCAATATCATTGAGGTTTATTAATGTAGAACGTACTGAATTCGAGATTTTATAGGAAATATAGCCCATAAATTTAAAGGAATCATATTTTTATTTTAGAGTATCTATAAAAAAAATAGAGATGCGGACACGGAATACGTGTCACAACAATATTCTTACTATTTTCAAACCAAGCTAAACGCTTGGGCTATGAAAATAGGACTAACTTACCGTCTGGAGTGAGGTTCAAATCCGCGACCTTTGGATCACGAGTGATAGTCCGAACCACAAGACCAACAAGCTCCTCTTAACTACAATCTACAACTACATCTACAACATCTCAGGATGGAAAGCAAGAAAGTGAATTGGATAGGAGGATACGAGCCGCAAGCCAGTTGGCACGATCCCTATACTATCCCGTGCTTCGCAAAGCGGAGCTCAGCCAGCGAGCAAAGTCGGCAGGATTCAAATCAGTTTTCAGGCCAACCCTAGTGTACGGCCATGAGCACTGGATCTTGACCGAAAGAACCCGCTTAAGGCTACAGGGAGCCGAGATGGGATTTCTACGAGGAATAGTAGGAGTTACCAGAAGGGACAGAATCAGAAATACTCAAATAAGATAATGTCTCGAAGTAGAACCCCTATGGACGTTTATCGAGAAATCACAGTTACGGTGGCTGAGACATCCTGAGAATGATTCTCATCTTTGAATTTCCAATATTTTTATGTCTCTTTCGTTACTCAAGTACGACTTACTTTTGCTGGTGGCGGTAGTTCTCCAGAAAGCCATCAGATTCACATAGCATTCAGTTCCGCTTTAAATCTAGTGCAATATCTTAAGCTTTCCTGTCATATTTAGCGATTAATTCCAATTTCCATTATTTCCTACTAATATCATTCAATCGGACCACATCGGAAAATGTATGGATAGGGAGGAAATAATTGTGTTTCAACATTTCTTCGCTGTACATATAATAAAGCCAATGTGCCGTTTAATACATTTTCAGATGAATGAATCAATTTGTAAATTTTTCATATAAATAATGGGGCTATACTAAAAAAACATTGCCGTTCATGTGGAAAGTCTGCCTAATAATTATTTAAAATATTTTTTATAAATCCAGTCTGCGCAATTATTTCTTAAAACAGTTTCATTCGTTTATCTCAGAATGTACTAAAACGGCACACAGGCTTAATTATATATAAAGCGACGATTTGTAACAAGTTGAACATTCCATCATCGAGACGGCCGAGCGTGGTACTTTGCGCGTCACAAAAATCGAATCCGAAAATGCAAAGGTCACATGTGCGACATTCTTTCACAATTTCAATAAAAGGACAACGAAATATTGTTCTCGAGTGAGATACCCCGGACGGTGCACATTTCCGAGTGCTGGCTGTGCGGGGGATGGAACACAGGGTGGAATAAGAAACCCGATTTCGGGAGTAATATTTCACGTGACGCGCCGCGTCATGCCACCGTTGTCGGCTCCATGTTAGTTTGCAAAATAAACAAGCGAACATCGGGCGGGGCTTAAACGACTTCCGTCATGTTTAAAGATTTCGCGAAACGTTTTCCGGTTCCGGATTAAACGTAACAACGTATCGTGTGCGGCTGTGTACTGCCGAGTAGTAATAACTACTACAATGTAGTACTACATTACATTTGAAGTGTAGTGCACACTACAAACTACACACACTTCAAAGTTATTGAAAGTACGAGAACGAAAGTACTTCAAATAGTACAATTTTTATATTAAATTTTTTGGAAGTCGATGTAGATAAATGAAAATATTTTTGGAAATCTAAACAACATGGTTTGGAAAATTTTGGGACCAAATGAAGAATTCTCCGGAAACTGAAACAACCCTCCGCCATGGTTTTGAAAATTTTCTAGTAGCACACTTTTCAAGAAGCGCTTCCTGTAGGTCATTGCAATCATTTTGTAGTACTACAATTAGTACACTTCATTAGTACGACAATTAGTTCACTTCATGTAGTTTATACTACAAATGTAGTGTACACTTTGTAGACTTCAAACTGGTGAACGTGTGTGTGTGCTGTAGTCTTCATTTTGAAATGTTGTTTTTTCCTTCGCTACTGCCGAGTCTTTGGCTTTAAGGGCTCTGTATTAAAACAAACGATTTCTAACTAAGGGATGAAAACAGAGAGAATCGGCGTTACCTGTGAGAGGCTGATCATGACGAATGATTTAAAAATATAACAGGCTGAACATCTTCTTTACCATAATGCAGTTTTACTTCACACTCTTGTGTAGGCTGAAGGCGAAAATAAATATTTCTGATGGGTAGATCTATTTTCAGTAGAAACAGGTCGATGACGTTGATGAATGGTTTTAAAATGGAATCGACTAACTAAATAACATCACTCCATTTACCCGCAAGGGATAGACAGAAAAGATAACAAACCTCCTTGCCTCACTCACATATATATTCTCATACACGCTCACCGATCGTTGAGATTTCAAATAAAATTTATTTTCCAGTATCTGGTTAACGAGATAATGCCAAGTCTTCTACAATCTAAAGATAAGTATTTGTATCACAATAATAAACGTCAATTTATGTGGCACAGGGCCAAATCTGGAGAAAAGGGTAGTTGAGATAGCAATCCGTAGTCTAATTCGACCAGTTTTGCTGTAGCGAATACGGACGAAAGTACTTTTTTAAGAGCTCTTTTTTAATTGCCAAATGGGACCCTTTTCTCATTAATTTAGCGTCAAATTGGTCAAATAAATCATCATTGTACTGCCCCGTGAATGTTAACGATGGCTATGACCGATGGAACCGTTTCTACCTTCTTAGGAGCAGGTTCAGCAGGTGAAGTCCACCGTTTTGTTTTCATTTCATTTCTGGTGCTAATGATGCATATTTCACCAACAGACACGAAACGTCGCAGAAACACCGCGCCTGAAAATGTCCAAACATTTTTAAGCGCATCTCGCCGATTGCTTCCTTATGCTGAATTTTAGGTGCAGGATATTTTATACGCGTTCAATTGAAATTTTTACAATGTGAGCAATCTCTCCGATCTAGTCTGATAGCAGTCATCAAAGATGCTGGTCCATATAAATGGCATGCAACATCACTTTGCTTTCCTCACACATCTTTCCACCGAAAAAAGAATCGAATCACTGACCAAAATTTATTTTTTCTATGGTTGCAAATAAACACAAACATTGCTCACAGCTATCAAAACAAAAATACTCGATACATCTTTCTAAACTTTTGACAGTCGTCTTTGAAAGTTATCGTTAAACAACGGCACCATCAATCGGTCAATACTGAAACTTTAATACGGCGTATGTATACAAGATTTCAGAAAAAAAATTCTTAGATTGAATATATATATTGCTAAAAAACCTAACATTTTTCTAGACGGAAATTTGTGAAAAAAGTAGCATATATATATCTACATAAAACTTAATAAATGATTTTTAAAAAACTATAACACGATACATTAACCAATAAACTAAATTGATCAATATTTCCTGAAATGAAAAATAGAGGGAAAAAAAGCACATTTATCATAAACATAAATAAAACATTCGGATTATTTGCGATTTTAGATAAACCTTCCCTAGAATTTTACAGAGTTATTGATCATCCGCCCTTTCATAATACACCTGAGGTTTGTTTTTTTTGTACAAGGATAGATATGTTGGTCTATTTCCACTCTTTTATTTTAAGAAACTTTTTAACCAGAAAAACAAGTTGTTAGAGTTTTAAACTATAAAAGATAAACAAATTACGTTTTGAAAATTTCTAAGCAAACTTTATTTAAATTCTAAAAATTAAAAATAAATTGATATAATAAATAAGAATACTTTTTAATAATTTAAAACCATGTGTCCCTTCATCGGGATGCAACGTATACTAAAAACTAAAAATAAAAAATCGACAATAACAAAATAATAATAAATATAAGAGGAGATGAATAAACAATTAAGTACTAACATGAAAAAATATTTAATAGATAACTAATTATGATATTCAATTTACTATCAACACTTTTTCTTATTTGCAAAATTTCTAAATTATCCAACTGTTATCCTGTATACTATGTATGTAAAGTTTGTAAACCTTTATTATTATCAAAATGATGAATAATCCATCTTAAATAAATGTTGCAACAAAATCATTTTGCTCTTATTGAAGAAGAAAAAATAAATTGAATAAAAGTGGTACATCGATCGTTTTATTCCTTTATAAAGGTAAATCTCTTTTGTGCAATTTATTTTTAAGCGGTTTTTAAATTATGCGATATGATAAAACTTGGCTTCAATTAGTTGGATCCCGTCAACTTAATTGGATGCATAAAATCGAACACTAATGAACTAGATAATGAAACACTCATTAACATAGATTAATAACGGACTAAGAGGACAATTTAAACGACATGTTGAAGTACCTGGAAGAGAACTAATAGCAGAACAATTATAAAAAAATATTAGAATGATTGAAAAATTGTAAGAGAATATAATGCAATCATCCCAATTTCGAACCGTATTGTATGCATGCACCAATCATTCTTCGTGACAACTTTAAATTTGAAAAACCTAATTGACAAAAATACTGACATACATTTGATTAATTTTCCTATATATATATTAGGTCCTTACATATGAAATTGGCGTTTAGTATGGGAGGAACATAAAGCCGATTTTTTTTTATTATAATATATTTATTTAATCAAAGTATGTACCACTGCTATCTATGCACTTTTGCCATCTCATAGGTAGTTCATCGATCCCTTTACTAAAAAAACCATTCGGACGGGAATCAATAAAATCTTTGAAGGCGGTTTGGACTGCCCCATCGGAGTTGAATTTTTTCCTTTGCAAGAAGTTATCCAAATTTCGAAAAAAATGGTAATCTGTTGGGACAAGGTCCGGAGAGTACGGTGGATGTCTTAGACATTCCAATTGAAGCTCCTCTAATTTGGTAGCCGTCTGTTGTGCAGTGTGTGGTCTAGCGTTATCATGAAGCAGCAGTGGCCTAGAGCGATTAACCAGCCTCGGTTGTTTAGCAGCTAGCTTTTCCATCATGGTTTGCAGTTGCTGACAATAGACATCTGCCGTAATCGTCTGGCCAGATTTAAGAAAGCTGTAGTGAACGACACCAGCACTAGTCCACCAAACGCTCACAAGTAACTTTTTTGGAGTCAATTTTCGCTTGGGGCATGGTTTGGCTGGTTCGGCAGGGTTCAGCCATTGCGATGAGCGCTTCCGATTATCGTACAGGATCCACTTTTCATCACAGGTAATGATTCGATTTAAAATCCCTTCATTATTGTGCCGGTTGAGTAATGCAACGCAGCAGTCAACGCGCGTTTGTTGATTTGCTTCACTCAATTCGTGAGGTACCCACCTTTCAAGCTTTTTCACCTTACCAATTTGCTTCAAGTGGATTAAAACAGTTTTATCACTAACACCGCAGCCTGCAGCTAACTCGGATGTGGTTTGCGATGGATCCGCTTCCACAATAGCCTTCAATTCTTCATTATCAACTTTGGTCTCCGGCCGTCCACGGGGCTTGTTCTGCAGGTCGAAATTTCCAGAACGAAAACGTTGGAACCAAAAACGCACTGTGTTTTCTTTTGCGGCACCGTCACCATACACATCATTAATCCTTCGAGCCGTTTCTGCAGCACTGGTGCCACGGTGGAACTCGCACTCGTAAATAACGCAATATTTCAAGTTTTTCTTTTTGTAAACTGAGTGACGCAAAGAAAAAAACAATTGAGGAAAAAAACAAATGAATTATAATTTTTAAAACACAAATACATGAGTAAATAGCTGTATAAATTTGGATTTGGAATTCCTAACCAAAGAGAAGATATTTGAGATCAAATTTACCAGTACGGCAAAACGCTAATTTCATATGTAAGGACCTAATATTCAACCTAATATTTGAAAATCTTTAATATTAAAAAAAAAAGAGTGCAATTGTGATACACGAGATAACAATTATCTTATTTTGCGATAGCATTGTAAGCTTCTTAAAATAATATAATCTACATCATTTTATGTTCATTTGAATGGTTTTTCTTTAACTTATCTTGGAAATAAAAATACTTCGCAAACGTCTGAGCTGCTCGAACAAATAAAAAATCTGACTCTTCAGGAATATGAGTAACTAATTTTTAATTTATTTAGGGGAAATATTATTGCAGAACACTATTAAATTTATTAAATTTGCGTAAATTCAATATGTTACTTTGTATTGTATTAGATAACATCCCTTTTGGTAATTGACATCAATTCAACAAGATATATGAGATAAAATCACCACTCAAGCCTAGAATCCAAAGTCATCGTATGATATGCGACGGTTGTCGGTGTGACCGAATATTGCGAATTTTGTTTATGGTAAACATGTTTATATAAGTTCAGGCGACTATTCAATAAGTACGTAAATAAGTTCCATATTTAGATAACACGTCAATTTTTTTAAAAATTCAGGGGCAAATTAACAATTCTATCATACATGATTTTAGCGAGATTATTTAATTTACAAAATATCCTTGATACATGATTATGGAAATAATGAGAATAGTATTAATGTAAGATTTAGTAATTTTTTATGATTCCCATGTTGGAAGCTTGTGCCTAAATTATTAATCATTACATCCACGGCCATACAAGGTAGTAAATAATTCTTAAGGCATGCCTTAAATATTTAAACTTCACGGATCAGGAGAAAATGTTTCGGTACGCTATTTTAATGGTCTTTCAATCGTCTCGTAGCAGGGGAAGCTTTAGATATATTTATTATGTAGAACCAGGGCATGCACCACCGATTTTAAACATTCAACCGATATACCGGTAAAAACGGCTGACTTCCATTACCGAATTACCGGTGCATACATTTTCCGATACACACAATTTCGGCAAATTATTTTTCATGTAGAAAATTAATAATATTTTTAAAATATGTGACATTATTCGCAGAATGCTGGATTGTTGAGCATTTTGTTTGTGGTTAATTTACCCGTAATTTTAAAGAATTTTCTCCGGCGTAATACATTACGCGCACGTACGTTGGGGATCCGAGACCAGTACATTATTGATTCATTCCTCGGCGACTTTTTTCTCTGTTGATAAATACTCGTACTACTTAGTATCTCCGAAGTTAAGTGAAGTTCAGTAGCATTGTTTTTTATAACATTTTATCACTGCAATTTCATCAATTATGAAAATAATGTTATCCAATCTGAGGAGTAAAGATTTGTTAAATAATTTATTAATTTTATTTTACTAATATACTGCAGTTTTTTAAAAGGAGTAAATAATTCGCATAAAAATACAAACAAACTTGTGTTTTCGTCTTACGAGGGCATTATCAATCTAATTTATTAATCAATTAGAAAGACATACAGAAAAATCAAATCAACAAAAAAATATTTGGCTGCTACCGTAGCATTTTCGTTGATTTGATTTTTCTGTATGTCTTTCTAATTGATTAATAAATTCGGATTGAAAAATACACAGAAATCTGTTCTGAAATTGCAACTTCAAAATAAAAATGTGTTCTTTAATATAATTATTTTACGTTTAACATCTTATATTAATATCATTTATATCAAATTTTAAACAACTTTGTTTTTATTTTCATGTTTGTGATTATGGAGTTCTATAAACGTAACTCCTAAACAATAAATTTAATAGTTCGTACTGATTCTTAACACAAAATCTAATTAATTTTGACCATTACATAATAAGTAGGTAAATATTAAATAAATCGGTGAATTAATAGACTTGAATAAACATTATCTTTTCGCTAATTAATAGCATTTGAAATTAGTCAATTTCTTTTACATAACGTTGTGCATTATATAGAAGTAATCTTTATGTTAAATAAATGTCAGTGTATAATTTTTTTTTTCAAATTTTTGTTTGATATAATGCTATTTGACAATTTCATAATTACCGGTAAACCGTTATTAGTTTTAAAGTTTTACCGAATTACCGGTTATGAACTTTCCGGTAAATCTGCATGCCCTAGTAGCAGCCCGGTGTACAAACAAAGCTGCAGTAGTCGTGTGTTAATTTAGAAGAACACGGAAAGCACATTTCTCTCAGTCGCCAATAAAACGAAATTCGTAGAAGCACTTTTGCATGAGCACAGCAATAAAAATTTCATAACAATGGGACCTCGAGCGTGGAAAATCGATCGGCTCCAGTTACGCAACCGCGCTGGTCGCCCGCTCGGCGCTCAGGACGCATTTTACAAACGCGGACCCTTGCTCGGTGGCGGGCGGAGGGTTTCGTAGTTGGGCAGCATATTTTAAGTCCGTGATGGAGTCGAGACATTAACTCAAACTGTTACACGCGCTAAAACGACCCTTGCAAAAAGTAATTTTCTAACTAAGTTACTAGCACGTAGTTACTTTGCAAGAGAAGGTAGAAAGGATAGAGCGCCACACTACCATCTCCCCTGTTATTCCATCATCCATATTGTCATGATACTGTAGAAACAGAAAAAATATATAAGAAAACAATACATAACTTATTACACACTCAACATGGATAAATTTATTGTATTAATGCGTTGGTGTACAAGTTGATATAATATACTGCACAGCGATAGGCGTGTACAGTGCAAGTGGTGAACAAGAAAATAAAATAAATGTGGTAACAGTTATTGAAACAGAGTAAAATGAACATCGCAAATGCCTAAAATAAGAATTACATATAATCGAGGATTTAACGGCAAACTTTGTGTTTTATAGAAAATTAGAAATTACTGGAAAGGTTAAGAAGTCAGTCGATCATACCCGAAAGTTCACGAAATGACAATCCTTATTTAAAGGGTGACATAACCCCAGTTGATGTTTTGATAGGAGCGAAACTAGAGATAAACGAGCGAAACAGATAGCGGGCGTAATGTTGCGATTTGGATTTACCCCTTCTCATTGAGACCCCTGTACTTGATTATTAGTATTGTTTGTGCTGTAATTTTGCCTTTCTAATTTCATAATGTTTCTTTCAATCTCCCCTTCTAATTCTAATACGAAAATATTTTCCAATAGAGCGTCAGCACGTAACTTAAAATTATAATATATCTACTCACCTAAATATACTTTATTTTTAAACAATTGGACCATCAAGAGGTCGGTATTATCCCTAATAGAAAGTACTTGCATGAAATTATAGCAGGCACAAAGTATCTTATTAAGTTAACACGATTACAAAATACATTTTTATGATAAAGAAAATTAGAAATAATGTGCAAAACAAAATCAACTAAGAAACGTTTTATAAGTAAACAAATTATAAGGGACACAATATCACTGCGCAAGTGTGAGTGCCCGAGTTCCAAAATCAACGCCTGTCGATTATCGTGAGATATGTAGCGGTCCGTTGTAATGAGTGGTTTGTTTAATACGACTGTCAATAAGGTTTATTTATATTTCGCGTGTATGTGTGTACATGTTTAATTTAAGGCTTCTGCGGTCACCAGTGTATGGAATTGCTGTTTTGCTATGGCTTCCTTGGCACTCCTATAATACTAGAATTACAATAAAAATGGCACGTGTTACAGTGTTATATCATTTATGCATTAAGTAATCGATTTGAAAAAGAAGAACCTCGTTCGATATCTACTCGCTTGCCCCGCATTTTAACAGACATACGGCCGAATTCTGAAATAAGCAATTTTGCTGTTTCTGTATCTTGACAGTTATTGTATAACACTGTAATGTTGCCAATTTTTTAAGTATGACAGATTTGAATGAATTTAATAAATTAGAAAGTTGATTATTTATAATTGTAGATAACTTAACGTTTGATTACGTTTTAGAGCTTTCTGATTGAATTTATTAATTCCAAAGCTGTCAAACATAAAACGTCAAAATTGGCTACATTACAATGTTGTATAATAACTGTCTAGATATAGAAAAATAGCAATATTGCTTATTTCAGAATAAGGCCCCGCAACTTTACCGTAATTACATTTTTTCAATGTAAGTTTACAAAGATAATGATCGTTCGTCATAGATAATAAACAGAAAACATTAAAAAAATGTAAATTTTTTAGTGATATTTTTTTTCAATCTTTTAAACACCTGCATAAAAGTTTTTGTGCGCAATCACAAGTCCACATTTTCGGACATGACTATTTTAAGGGAACTCCGCGGAAATCCAGTATTTAGTACCGGAGTAAGCGAGTGTGTTAAATACAAAGCCCAGTTCCGCACGCCTATTGCAAGAGCATTTTTATATTCAACAGCAAAGCTTTGAATTTTTTACGTTTTAACGTGGGTGAGAATCAGCTGGGGGTGGAAAATAATAAAAATTCCCGCACTTTTATTTTACAATATAAATATTGAAAAGGTGCAAAATACGAAAGTAATCATCATTTCAATGAACCTAGTATAAGACCTTTGAAGAAGTGGGAAGACATAGAACGGCAAGTGAATGCTACCTTGAAGGCAGTGATTGCAAATATGAATGTGTTACCGAGCACGCTTGAATGGTACCTGCGCTATATTGACGCGAAGCCTAGAGCTGTAAACTAATGATTAAAGTACATTGAATGCACTGAAAACCTTTTCCCTCTGGTATTTATGATCGATAATTATAAAGAAAATATACAATGTGTGTGTATAATGGATTTTCTTTATAGAGATCGGAGTTTTCACGGACAACAAATTGAATTTTTTTTTTTAATTAAAGCAAATTGTTACTTATTGATATTTATTTTACACGAAATTTACTTATTATACTATACACATTGTTATCTAAATTAAATACTTGCTTACCATCACGTCGCTTCGATAGGCAGAGATGATAGAGCGCCATACTCTTCTGTCCTGACACACAACTCTTGCCTCACCCACATCTTCGCATCTTCGCCATGCCTTTCGCGGTCGTTCTCTCTTTCTGGTGCGGTCAACACTTGCGTCGTATATTTTCCTTACCATTCAATTGATCAACATGCCCAAATCATCTGAGCAACTATTCCATTAACTATGCTAAGATCGGCTTTACATTCTTTCCTAACACCATAATCTTTCACTTTATCCTAAATAGAAATGGGCAACTTTAAAATGGTGTTATAAAATTATCAATATTTTTTACATTTAAAGGATTAATTTCATGGTCAGACATTTTAACAAAATGTTATTTATGTTAGTATATAACCATTAAAAATTAGTAGTTAACCTTTTTTGTTTACCGGTTTCAAGACGTAACCCGTTTCTTCGTCAACCACTACTCTAGCGTGTAAATATCACCATACACCATAATCATAGTATTATTTACATACCAACACCTTCACAAAATATTCTTCACAGGCGTTGGGGTGTGCAATGATATTTACATGCTAGTGTAGTGGTTGTCCTGACAAAGAAACGGGTTACGTCTTGAAACCGGTAAACAAAAAAAGTAATTATTAATGGTTATATACTAACATAAATAATATTTGTTAGACCAAAGGTTGACAGATACCTTAAACGATTTTAAAATGTATTTCTACACAGATTAACATTAGATAACACTATTTTAATAATTAATGAGATTGCAGTGATCTGGACATCACGAAACATCAAAGAAGATAAAAAATACTAATAGTTAATAAAGTACTGTAAGCTTGACAATTAATTAATAAGCTTGAGAAGTAATTTTTGCAACGGTTAGTCTCGGATCCCCAACGAAAGCAATGTGTTTGTTACGCCGGAGAAAATTCCATGAAACTCTGAGTAAACGAATAATACAACAAAACAAAATTAAGACGATGTTTGAAGAGAGCAAAAAATAAATTGAATATAAGATGGAGCGAAAACCGAAAACAGTAAACCATATTTTAAACAGGGGTTGTATGGTACATACTGTTGTAGTCGACTCAAGATTGAGAAATTAAAGAAAATTATGTGTTGCTGTCATTCAATAAAACCGCATTTTATAAGGAATTTCCAAACAGTGCACTTGTATTTAAAAGATTCAGAATTGAAATTGAATTAAAATTCAGATTTAAAAGATTCACAAAAAGTGAAAAATTTCACAAAATAAGAAATATCAGCCAGAATCTGATAGCTATGCTAATAACGCATTTTTATGTTAAGTTATGTAGATTCACTAAGAGTAAGCAGTTCTATTCGTAATTATTAAACGTGTCTCATAAGTTTGAAGTTGAAAATTAACATAACGACGTACCGATTCATACACCTATAAGACTTTTCAGTCCACCAAAGATATATCTTCTTCTTCTTCTTCTTTAGTTGCTTCATGGGTCTCGAAAGTCATAATCGCAGTCATAAAAGAGGGCCATCCAACCTTTACCATCGACTCAGTGGTTCCGTTTGCTATTCAGATTATGATGATGATATTATCACGGGATCTCGACTGTGGGAGGAAAATGAGAACAAAAAAAATTAACTTTAATTTACTACGCAAAGTCACTGGACACGAGTTTAATCGGAGCACTTTTTTTTTAAATTCACAATAAATTTCGTAATCGCGCTTAACACAATCTCCTGTGCTTATCTAGAAATCCTAGTTCACTGGTTTGTATCGTTCTCATTACTATCACTTCACTTCGATTACTATTACAAACATGACTTATCACTCGTCGGAAGGTACTTTCTTGATTTACTGTCACTGGAATACACACGCGCAAGCAACACTTTCAGCCACCGCTCGGTTTCGCTTCTGGAGTTAGCCCGCTGTCAAAAAATAACTTCTAATCGCGGTGCCCCCGTATTTATTTATACCTGACCCGTGTTCATTTCGCTTTCTCGATGCTTCCAGAATCCGGTGGACCATCCCAGAACCTTCAAGTCATTTATAATTTTACTGTAAAAGGTGAAGAGTGTTGTAAAATCATTAATTTTGTGTGATACTTTGATTTTACCATCTCGTGATTTTATGATAAATCTAGCAATAGACCGTCAAAAGTGACGGTATTTTAGCATGCCGGTTCCTAAGAAATAAGTATTTATTTATATTAAAAATAAAATGAAATATACTATAAACGGGAATGAAAAAAAGAAGTAAAGAAAAAAACAGTAAAAAATGAAAAAAAGAAAAAAAAGGGGAAAAAAGAAACTTCTTTATAGTAAGACGACGGATGGACGGACGGACAGGCAGACGGACGGATGGACGGATAACGAAATTATTATATTTTTTCGATAGGTTGAGCACCTTTTAAGATTGACATTTTAAAAAATTAATTTTATTATTTGTTTTAATCAACTTATATTTGAGTCGTATATTTCCAGACACCGCTAACTCCAAACCAAAAAAAAATTACAGCAGGTCAAGTAATTTATACCTTCTTATGTGAAATATGATAAAGTTTGTTATAAATGTAAACCAACTTTCTAGAAAAACTAACAGTGTAGGTAATGATATCTCACACAATAAGGTATAAATTACTTGACCTGCTGTAAATTTTTTTGGTTTGGAGTTAGCGGTGTCTGGAAATTTACGACTCATTTGATTAATATGTATATAAGTAGATAAAAACAAATAATATAATTAAATTTTTGAAATTACTAAAATTGGGATTTGACTTGCTGAAAGTAAATCCTCAATCTTGAAAAAAATAGTTTTCCCTTTTTATGAAAAGCAATTTATAGACATATAGATATACGTTATCAAGTCATCGATACGTGAGTTCACCTTCGGTTTAGGATATTCATGAGCGGACGAGCATTCCGCGTAACCGAAGCAGTCAAGCCGCGCAACGCAGCCTTGGATAGGGTGGCTCACTGCAAACCCGTTCCGATTCTTGTCAAGCCTATACGTATTTTCTCTGTGAATTCTGAGAAATGCGCGTTGCCAAGGTTACGCTCGTGTACACCTCCGGACACGTGTGCGCCGTGAGAGTATCGGCACGTGTATAAAATTACAAGCGTGGGCCGCCGACGTATGGAACTTTCTTCTTATTGTATCGAATTGTTAGGGTAAAAAAGATTACTTAATGACGTCTTTTAACTAAATACAAAGTCCCCCGAAGTACCAAATAATAAATATATAAATGGTTAAAAAAAAAGTAAAATCCAGTACGGTATTCTTGAAAGATTTGGACAAACTAAAAATATTCTGAATGTAAAGAAAACCTGGTTTATAAAGGAAATTAAAATTGAAATAGTTTTCAGGCGAATTCTAGTGTAATGTCAAAGATTATTAGTAAAGGATATTGCTTTAAAAATTCTAATCAAAAATTTTGATACCTCATTAGTGACATCTGTATTTGATTAGGGGAATGAAAAAGCTTTGGACGCTGGTGGCGCCAGTAGTAATTACAACACACGTGTGAAATTACCGTAAAACTTAAATATATATTCAACATCCAAAAATTTGATAGAAATGGGGAATGCTACATTGTTTAAAGTAATTACTTAAGCCAGTACGATAGATCGTAAGCCCTATGAATACCCCAAAAAAAAAAAGACCTCCATACCTACCTTCTCATAAAAAAATATAATTTCGTCTCTGTGAGACATCTATAATATATCTTGATAAATACAAAACTTCATAACGATTAGACAATGTATTTTGTCTCCACATATAGACCTTGAAGCTATGATAAAAAAAAAATTTAAATGGTTCAGCAGAAGTTCAGTTCTTCATTTTCTTCTCTCTTTCTTCTACAAACAAAAACATTCTTAAAAAACTTAAAAAACGAAACATTCGTAAACTCGCACATAAACATAAGCTGACAAGAATTCAATATAGTCGTTGTTATTTTTCGAAAAACGTGTGAATTTTCAAAAAAGTCCAAGAGCCTACCCACATTCATATTTTATCGATTATCGGCCTTAAACGGTTCCGTATTCAAAAGATCGAAATTATACAACTTTGAAAGCAGCATTAAATATCGAATGAATGAATGTGCTTTTTGTTTTGAAAAAGAATATCTTACAATTACGTCGTTTTTGCAATAAATAATTTCTCGAATATCACTATTAATCATTTTTAACAAGTGATAAATTTTCTTAAAAAACGATCGAACATTAGTGAACTCGCATGTAAACAGAAGCTGAAAATAATTCAATATGGCGTCGTGAGTTCTGGTATCGCATTTTCGGTACATGTTCTGCTACATGCTGCGCGCGGAACTTCCGTTACAGTAAAAAATCTACCCTAAAATTTGCGCCAAACGAAGTATAACTTAAAAAAAAAAATTCTCTTCATTTAGGCATGTAACGAATAAAAAAATCATATAAGAATATTATTTTACAATAGAACGACGTTTTAAATTGTGTTTTAATGTTTTAAAAAGGAAAAAAACTCATAACATAATCATACTTAAGTGATACTTTATGAGTAATGAGCAAGAAAATCATTTTTGCTCACAAATTATGGCGTCACAATCTGATTCTGTGGAAAACACTATTTTTTATGTTTAAAATAATTTGTATCATATTTCATTTTTTTCAAGGGTTAATTAGTATATTTTTTACCGTATTAAATATCTTATTATATCGTAACAACATGGTAAAAGAGATACGGAATCCCTCGTAATATGGCAATGATAACAATAAGATCGAAGCCTCTAGTACCTTCTGGGACACACTAAAACACTTTAGAATTAACTATTACATTCGGGAAACGTCGACAAATTGGAAGATTATCGTAAACATTAGAAATGAAAAGAATGTTCTCGAGGTTTCGAAAAACCAACGTGTTGCGTATAAAAAGTGGACCAGCGCTGCGCAGTTACTCATTATTTTGACGTTTCCGACGGCGCGATATCAGCCACGGAACGGCGGCCGGGGTGGCCAGTCGTGGAATTAGAAGCGACAAATATTAACCGAAATAATTAATTGAAGCCTACTTATTGCGACAGGTGAACAGAATATTCTAGCAAGTGATAAAAAAGTATTGCCCGGAAAACAAGAGTTTATAGATGAGTGATTAATTTCGAAGTAGTGTGAATTCGAGACTAGTGTTAAATTTATTCGTGTTAAGTGACTGTTAATTTATTAAAATAATTAATAAATTACTGTTTTCCAATGTTTTCATTCGTCTCCCAAAGCCATGTCCCGTGACAATATATTACAGTTTATTATATATTCTGTAAACAGTTATCATTATATGTTGTATAACAGTGGCAATGACCATTTTGTTATTAAAACACATACCAATGGGAACAAACTCACGTTACCGATAATCGTTGCAATCCAACAACCATTACACAATCATAGGTAACAATCAAATCTCACCAGTGGGTATGTCATCTGTAAACGGTTATCGTATTTATTTGATAAATATCGACACATTAAAAAAAATCTTTTTACTATTTATTAATTGGTGTAATCTATTTTTGAAAGTATGTTTTTCAAATATTTTCCTACAGTTGTTTTTGTAATGAATCATTACTGAATATCATAAACACATTTTGAATGAATTATTGTAACTATAGGTACAATATGTTAATATGTTGATATGCAAGTCCTTAGTGCGCAGCATAGGAATCTACAAGTATCCGATTCATTAATGATTCAGAATCCTGGTAAGTCATTAACAACCTCCATATTAGTTTTAATTTAAAAAGAAAATGTATTTTATAAAGTATTTTTTTGTTTGTGTTAATTTGTAAACAGAAAAATTCTAAACAGTAAAATTAAAAAGGTAATAAAAAAATGCAGCTTGGTATTATGAAAAGATTTTATGGTTGTCAATAGGAATTTTGTTGCAGCATGACTCGCATATTTACAACGATTACATATTTACGACGAAAAAGTTACGTAATTTTCCTAACGTTTGTGGTTGATAATAATATAAATTATGGTTTTATACTACGGTTTATTTCTGTTCTAACCTTACGGTGAATTTCAATTAAGCAGATGGTGTCATTTATAAATTCAATTATGAAAATTGAAATACAAAAATTTGTTTAAAAAAACAGCGACACTGGCTCTCATGATAAACCCTGAAATGGGGTATGAAATAACGGCCTGAGAGATTGGAGATACGCGGCGGACTAGCCCAGAAAACTTTTCACAGAGGATACATATTGGATGGCATGAAAACTCAAATTCTGCTTGTATTTAGCCGTGTTACTAATTTATGTCGCGGTGGAATAAATAACTTAACGATAGTATTAAAAATATATTGTATTGATGGCACCGGAAACAGAGAAAAAAACAGATGCTATAAGGAATGAAGATATCATAAAGCTAGCAGCTTTACTATGTGTGAGGATAGAATAGTGAGATAGTGACAGATGTGGAAGGATAGAATAGTGATAGAAGAGAAGAAATCCTATCCACTCCGCTCATCATTTCAAAGGTATAGCGAGATATTCATTTAGTTAATTTGGTGTTTGTTGATTTCCAAATATCTTATTCATAATGTGTTTGTCGCTGTTTTCCAAAATTTCGTTATGATCTCATTCTTTGCCGTGTTCAAATGCTATTTATAAATCTCGTCACATAATTTTATGCATTAATCCGGAATAAATGCAATTTGGAAATCGTACAGTTATGGCAACACCTGACTAAATTATTTCTAGGACGATATGCTTCGACAACATACAGGATGTTCCTTGTATTACAGGCCAAGGTTATTTTTTAATAGCTTTTTTCATCAAACAATTTTAATGAATTTTTATAAAATATTATTTATTTTAATCTTAATATATTTAATAGAAAATAATATTAGCCAGATGCTGCGTGAAAATAAGCCCTTCCATTTGGTTTTTTGGTCCGTTTCTTGACGAATGTTGTCTTTCAACTTTTAAATTGTTATGGGCGTATTGTCAAAGATCTTTTCTTTTATGTAGCTATAAAGAAAAAATTAGGTCTGTTTAAATCAAGTGAATGAGGTGAAGCAGGCATTTTGATAATCTGGAACTACGAACAGTAAGGTGTGTGACGGGACACCGTCCTCTTGAAATCACATTTATGGAGTAGACATTATTTAAGAACTTTAACGCCAACATTTTTCCATTTCAGCAAATTTAAAAAAAAAAAAAATGTTTATTTTGGCAGATTCGTCAGAGGTCTCTGAACCACCACTTTTTTTTACAGCACAGATGTTTAGTAGCGTGACGTACAAATTTAGCCGGGCTTTTGCGTATTTTCCTCTATGCAAACTGTTTCATTGCATCTAGTATTTTGCATTTTAGAAAAATATGAACTAAACCAAAAACATCTCAATCAAGTTATTTGTGAGTATTTACAGTAGATGACCCATTAAAATAAAATTATTTAATTATAATAACACCTTACGGTATTCTATACATCCCATAATAAATTCTTATAATTTTGGGTAAAAAATAAATAATAATCTAAATATAATAATTTCGTTGTCTGTCTGTTGGTCCGTGAATTGGTAACTTAGCGGAATTATTTCCAGTAAGTGACGAATTCACGGACTATTTAGATAATTAGAGTGTGATACGCAATGGTTTAGGCAATACGCAACCGTGACACGCTCAACAAATTATCATGATTTTTCACTGCTACACGTCTAGTTTTTAATAAAAATTGTTTGTTTTAAAATGTTATTCAAAATTACATCGGTCTGCACATAAAACACCCGTTACATGGCCTATAAACTAGAGGCAATCTGTGCCTACCAGTTTTACGTTCTATACAATAGTTATATTGTATATAATCACGATTTTAATTTTAAGTTACGGTACCTATTTAATAAACGAATACTATAATTACTCTTTCTCTCTCTCGTGAATGGTGATACCTCAATGCCACCAACATTAGATACGGTGCATTATTGTGGTAATGGGTAATAGTAAAAAGCAACAAAATGAGAAGGTTATGCTGCATGAGCTAACATTAGACTGTGGCCCCACCGCTAGATAACCTTGCGCGATCAACGATAGTCAGTATCTTCTATGAGCATTTATCTTATTATTTACAATAAAACACGATTTTTGATTAAGAAATTATAAATAATATTCAGAACCAAATAAAGAGTATTGCCAATCAGCAAATAAAATTTTAAAATGTATTCAAATTCAACAAGTTAAACGAGGCACAATATCGCCTCGCGTGTATAAAGTGTGTGGTGTTCCAAGGACTGCGTCATATTTTATTAATTTACCTTCTTCTTCTACTCCAGCCTTCATCTCTCCGCTGCTTTCTTTCTCCCTCCCCCCACCATTCATAGCGGCTTTATATAATCGGCCCATTTCTTTTGAGGTCTTATTTAATTTTTTTATGTATTAAGTATTCATTTCTTATATTCTTTCTATACATTTTTAAAATATACGTACGTTTTTTTGTTACTTAACTTAAATATTTTTATTTTATGTCTGCTGAATCATCACTGTTAACTATTTTCTTTAGTACGATCGAGGCCTAGTTAGGCTAACATTGAAATAATTGCATGTACATAGTGTATTTTAGTCACTTTTGATTTTAAATAACGTATTAATTACAAGAAGGGATAAAGGAGATGGAACTTTTCATATTAAATTCTTATAATTATTCAAGTGTGATAAATTTATTTAGAATTCCATAGCAAATCTCTAAAAATCTTTTTTACACTATCCCTGACGATTCAATTACAATATTATTGATATTATTGAACAGTACAGTTAAATATTAAAATCTAAAACTGCATCTTGATTAATTGAAAAACAGTATGGAATATTCACAGACAGAATATTTGAAAAGTTTGTTACAGAATCTACATACTTTGCTAGAAAAATAATAAATACATAATATATTAAACTTAATACAAAAGCATTCCTAGAACATTACCGTTGCAAACCGAAAAATGTCGGTTTTTACCTTGTATCCCAAATTAATTACCTGGTCAGTATTTATGATAATATAAGACTGCTATTAAGACTAAAATTTCTCTAGCTAGTACTTCTTTATATATTATACGATTTATTGCTGTATTGCAATAACAAATATTTTCAAAAATATCTGTAACAACAATACCACAATTATTGTTATAATTGTTACAAATATGGCTATAAATCCTTTACCTATTCAAAAAGCACTTATTATGTATCGCTATCCAGGTTGCTTGCTTCATTTATCCCAATTGTAATAATTTTGTTGTCTATTCATCTATCCGTCCATCTGTCTGTCTGTCTGTCACCATATCTTTGTGTAACGTCCGTAACTTCTATTGTAAAAAACTTTTTCTTTCCTGTTTTTTCTTTTTTTGTAAACAAATAAATAAATAAAATACTATTTATTTACACACTTAAATTACCGTCATTTTTGATGGGTTCAGCTGGATTGCGGTGTCTTGTTCTAGGGGTGGGTGCGATATATTCATAATCAAATAAACATTTAAAAAAATTTCAGCCCCTCCAAGCGAAGAAGAAAGAGAAATGTACTTGACAACACAGCCTCCATTTTTCATCCAGCAGATGGAAAGATGGGGTCCAATGCTATGGTTCACGGAGGCTGCCTTCAACTCATCTTCAATGCGGGACTTCATCAGGGATGACCACAGCCAATTCGACCTGATAATCACGGAGCTCTTCCTTCAGGAAGCATTCTTGATGTTTGTACACAAGTATCAAGCACCCGTCATCATGTTATCTTCGTTCGGATCAGGACATTACATCAATGAACAGATGGGAAATCCTTTGGTATTGTCGGTTGTTCCGTTTGAGTTCATTGACGTCATCGGACCTCTGACTGTACTGCAGAGGATAAGAAACACGCTGTACACTTTCGCAGATCTCATAGGCAGGAAGTACTACTATTTACCAAAGCAGCAAGAACTGGCCGACAGGCACTTCAGTAATCTACCAAAACCTCTGCCTAGACTAGCAGACTTGGAGAAAAACGTATCCATGATCCTTGTCAATACGCACTTCAGCATTGATACGATACGACCAAATGTTCCTGGCATTATAGAAGTTGGAGGGGTGCACATAAAGAAGCCTGGAGACCTTCCAAAGGTAAAATATTTCATTATTAGATAACTTTCCAATTAAGAGTGTTTGCAACCGGCACTTATAATGAAAAGAAATCCTTATTAGAAAAAATAAAATAACAGAAAAAAACACACTTCACAAATAATAAAAATGGCACTGCCAGCGACGAAAAAATATTAAATTAATACCACACGGCGGGTGTACACAAAAACAATTTGCGATCAATATGCAAAAGCCGGTAGTTTCAGAATACACTAGGAATTTGTGTACATTGCTATGGACACTTTTCATAAAACTTAAAGAAGCGCTAAACACATCCACCCTATCCGTGTCCCGACGACACAGCTGGTTACATAACCCGAAAATCCTAGTGATAGCGTTGTTTTCACCGATGTTGTTTCTAGGGCGACCTGTTTAAATGTGTTTAGGTTCCAAAGACAAGGATTTGGTGCGTAGAAGCTGATGCCACTGATTGCTGATGTATTCATGGATCAGTTAAATTAGGTAGCACACAAAAATCTGAAACTATTCTCCTGTCACTCAATTTTTCCACTCACAACAAAGTGAATCGCTCTTGATAATCATTAAAAATTCTACCTTGATCTTCATGATGGGATAATTTTTGGGGGGGATCGTTTTTGAACCCGTTCTTTAGTATTAATATGCACAGTATAATGAGATTATATACAACACTAGCGGACCCAACAGACGTTTTCCTGCCCGAAACTAGAAGCGAATCCTAGAACCCGACTTCAGCGCCACCTACCGGGTCCAGTTGTTAATCTAAACCATCCAGGGACTCACTCAAAAGCACACTAGAAATATCATTAAAATCGGCGCAGCCATTTAGTAGGAGTTCAGTGACACGCGTACAGAAAAATTACGTATGTAAAGATAATCCCACTTTTTATCGTGCAGTAGAAAAAGAGTAATATTGTGTTTTCACTTTCTCCATGAAGTAAGTGTTTCTTCTTTGAATATTGTCTATATTACAACCTTTATTCCTTTTCGTATTATATTTGAAGGATTTATGATATTTTCGTGAATATCTTCACAGATTTCAATATAATATTTTCGGGTTGAGTGAAATTTGATAAATAATACACAATCTATCAAGCTTCAAGATATAAAGGGAAAAACGAAAATATTTATAAAGATATTTATAGTAAAAATATTTATAAACTTTATTATGTTGTACGCTTTAATATAACATATATAAGAGTAATCGCATGTCAGAAAAGTAATGCTAGATAACTAACTCAATTCTTAGCTGAATTTAGTTTTTGGCCACAGCTGATGTGAATTCGATCTCAAAAAAATTACCCCAATGAAAAATGTTTTTTTACGGGGTTTTGACACATAAATATATTCTAAGTAGCAATTGAAGCTCTTATACATATGAAGTACAATGCACAGTTTAAAGTACTTATACTTTTTTTATAAAAACTTAATTTTTAAAAAAAAAATTAAAAACTCGCACCTTCAAGCAAATTTAGCAGTACAAAACTCAAGTTGCCATACAAATGTCAAAATCTAAGTAAAACACGTCCAAATTACCTTTTTATAAACACGGTTGTTTAAAGGGTTTATAGTTTATATACACTAACTACGTAAAAAGTTTAGCAAAACGAAGATATTTTAATAAAAAAGTAATATGTTACTAAAATGAAAGATGAAGATTTGAAGTATGACATATGGAATGTCAGTATAAAGTTTATAGGTACATAAACCTGGAGCGTTAAGTAAAAAAAACGTAAATATATTTATAAATAGTATTCCAGGGATTTATTTTCCTTTTACATTCGAATAGACGTATTTTCATTAGTAGACCCTAAAAGCCCAGCATATTTTAGTCCTGTAGATCCCCATCTCGAACGCTTTGAAATTATTCATTGTTTCAGTGGGTATTCAGTTTATATATGAGTGAAAATATATTATGTAAAATAGATAATCTGTAGACTAGACTACAAGGATGAAGTCAAGGGATTGATGTTACATGGACTGTGGTTATGAGCTTCCAAGTTCCATGAGATCGTTAACACGTTTAAAATAACACACTTCTATCGTACTATATATTTTGGGCGCGAGTTACGGCTGTGAGAACGTATTGGTAGCAATAATCGAACATTGTTACATAGAGAATTATGCATTTTTTGCTATTTATACATCATTATTATTTTATACCTTATAATTATTTCCGCCATCTGGTAGCGTTAGTGACGAACATTGTTGCATAGAAAATTGTGTCTTTTTACTTTTCTTACTTCAATATTTTATACCTCATCATTATTTTCATCATCTTGAAGCGTTAGTGGCAGACGTTGCTACAAAGAGAATGATATATTTTGATGATTTCCATACGAATATCTGTGATACAAATCAGAAATGTGTATTTAAAATTATTACGAAGAAATCTCTTAGATACAGGTACATTAATACAGGTTATACTAAATTAGTGGTGGGTACATGTGATTTATCGCCCAGCATATAAAAGCCTACATAATTTTTAATCAAACGTTTATTGTATCCTGTATCATAAACGAAAATACATTAAATTACTAGATACAATAACAAACTAAAAAAGACTGAATCACTAGATATGTATAATAGTTTGCGGCCGAATAGATTAGCTTGTAATTTGCTCAATGCTCGTATATTAGATTGAAAAACTTAAAGAATAGAATAACAAGCGTCATTCATAAATATATCAATTACCAATAAAAAAAACAAGTTTTTGATTCCATACAATATTTTGCGTCAAGAAACGGAATCCGGCAACATACTTATATGAAAAACCTTGATAAAATTTGTTTGTTGCTTTTTATATAGAATTTTTTTGTAATGAACATTCGAGATGTTTTGATATTGACAAAAATTATGACTAAACCCGTAAGAGCACGATATTTATACATATTTATAAATCGGTATTACTGAGAGAGAATTTAATGTGAATTTATGAATAATTTTCTAAATATATTCTTGGAAATATTCTGCCATCATCTTCTTCACGGTATTCGTCTGCAAACTCATTTGAAATAATCCCGAAATCACTTCACTTCACATTCACTTGAAGTTTAAATTATAATCTGAACAAAATGTTAAATAATCATGAAATAACAAGGTGGTATTCTGAAATTAGAAAACACTTGAAATAATCCAAAAATCATACATGAAGTTTAAATTATAATTTAAACAAAATGGTACAAACATGATATCATTTTAGACCTTGAATTATCTTTCTGAACAACGATATAAAATAGTTAAAAAGTGTGGAGTGCCAACTTTCCATACATAGCCAAACTTTAAATTAAATTAAAATGTAATAATCAAGGTAAATAAAAAACAAACAATATTGGTACGAATAAAAATATTAAGACACACAATGCTTACACACTTACATATACAAAATAAATAAAAACTGACAATGAAAATAAATTGATCTAAAAACCGAGAAAAAAATAATTCTTCGGCACCAGAGAGGTACCGGGCACCGTAATAATCTTAACAGATAAGACTTTCAAGTAAGACAAACGAGACAACAACGCAATTGGCTATATATATGATCATGAATGGAACGGATGAATTGCCACTATTAAGTAGTTCAGCGGTCCTGACGAAACTAATGATGGAGATGCATTATCATTCTGGAGTATGTCTACACGGTACGAGCATTATTTAAAAACAAGTAACGCATCATCGTATTTATCGACAGCTACTTTAAAACCAATTGACAGCAATTGCTGGCACTTCAGAACAGATGATTCTCCATTTCTTCATTTGATTTGTAATTGACGTTAATTATTGTAAAAGGGACGTTATCTTCATGAACGCTTGAGCAATCAAGTATGTAGTAGAATTTATTTTATAATACTAATGTTAGTAAATATCAACTGATTCCTTTCTTGAGAAACCTTAAGGTAATCGTGTGTCCATCTTTTCGCACATCAAAAATTTATCAATTAAGAATAAATCTTATTTATACATAAATCATTTATATTATTATTTTACAAGTACAATGAAATAATCCGCAGAGACATAAGTTAACCTTTAAAATAAAATGAATAAGAATATGCTTTGTTTTCGCGACTAATTTGTTGAAAATACCAACACGTTTCGGGGCCATTTGTAAAGCATAAAAGAGTGCAAAAATGATGAGTCAAAAATAGTATTTTTTATTTTTATTTTCATTTATTGGTTTTCTTACAGCCATATAATTAATCAATCTTGAAAAAAACAATAATTGATGTACAGAGTTTTGGGCCAATTACAAGAAAACACATATATACAATCGATAAAAAATAAGAAAAAACATGTCCAATAGTGAGTTTGTGTGAGTGTGTGTATTTGTGTGTTTATTTATTTATTTTGTTTTGGGAAAAGTTAACAGCAAAACAATCTTAAAAATTTTCCACTGAATTTAAAAATTTACTTTAACATACATTAATAGCGAATGGAGAGGGTGGAGGGGAATGTGGGACGGGAGTAGAAGGGAAGATATAATGTACAAATTAGTTTGGGTGCGGTAGTGTAGATATTGTTTGTTTTATGTTTCTTATTGTTGCGTTGAAAATGTCAATGTGGTGATAGTTTGTGTTAAATGAATTTGTGGATCTGTACATAAAGGAGTTTTGTTTTGAGTTGGTCTTACAAAAGGGGAGATGAAAAGTAGGTGAATGTCTGTTATTGCGAGTTGGGATGTGGTAAGATATTCGTTGAAGAAGTTCCGGACTATCAACTAGATTGTGTGTTATTTTGAATAGCATCACCGCGTCAGCTATGTTTCTTCGACGAGTTAGGGTCTGCATGTTAAAAAACTTCGCAGAGTCTTCATTGCTTATATGAGATCTAAATGAACGCAGGTCTAGGTATCTTAGGAATCTGTTTTGGACGCTTTCAATTCTATTTTCGTGTACTGCATAACCTGGATTCCACACCTGAGATGCATATTCTAAAATACTACGAACGTATGAGAAATAAAGTGTCTTGAGGGTACTGATATTTTTGAAATGTTTACATGTGCGTATGACAAAACCAAGCATAGATGATGCGTTGGTGACTATATAATCGATATGTTTGTTGAAATTTAATTTACTGTCAAGTATCACCCCAAGGTCTTTGCTTTCGGATTTGGTAGATAATGTTATATTATTAATTGAATATTCATTAGAGAATACCTTTTTATTTCTTGTAAAGCGTACAACGAAGCATTTAGAAACATTTATTTCCAGGCTGTGGGCATTGCAATACGTGTTCAGACGATGTAGGTCATCTTGCAGCCTTCGACAATCTTCTAGTGAGTTTATGGGAGAAAAAATTTTCATATCATCTGCATATAGGATAGTTTTTGAGTTTAGAAAGCAATCACCTATATCATTGATATAAATGTTAAATAGCAATGGTCCCAGCAGACTGCCTTGAGGTACTCCAGATGTTACAACAACAGTGTTAGATTTAAACCCTGCAACCACTACAATTTGACTACGGTTGGAGATATAAGAAGTAAGCCAACGATAAAGATTGCCATGAATACCTATCTTTAAAAGCTTGTTTGACAGTGTTGAGTGATCAACCCTATCGAACGCTTTACTGTAGTCGGTGTAGATAGTGTCTACTTGTATTCTGTTATCTAAGTTATCTTGGAGGTATTCTACGAAAGTCAAAAGATTTGTGGTTGTAGATTTACCACTAATGAAACCGTGTTGATTAATATTCAAGGTAGGCTTAAGAGCTGGATACAGTTGGTCATAGATTATTTTTTCAAAAATTTTGTTAAATATACAAAGTTTGGAGATAGGCCTATAGTTTTTTACATCATTTTTTTTATCATTCTTGAAGATAGGAGATACATATGCAGATTTCCAAATAAGAGGGACAGTGCATTCTGTTAGAGAACGATTGTAAATTAAAGAGAGGGGTAAGGCTAGATTGTGTGCACATCGTTTAATAAAGATTGAGGGTATTTCGTCCGGGCCGGCACCTTTGTGAATATCAATTTTTTTAAGATATTTTAGTACAATTTCCTCTGTCACTTCAATACTGCATATATTAGTTATGTGGTTTTCGTGGTTAATTATGGGCGTAATGGTAGGTCTATCATTCGGTGTACTAAAAACTGAGCTAAAATATTCCGAGAATAAGTTTGCTATATCCGTGCCATTATTAGCCTTCCTATCTCCTAAGAACATGCAATTTGGGACACCTTGAGATTTATTACACGTTTTGACATAGCTCCAGAAGTTTTTTGTGTTTAAGTTGATATTAGTTTCAATGTTGTTTAAGTAACGTGATTTGGATTCGCGACATAAATCTTTGTGCCGTTTGCGTAGGAGAGAGAATGTATCATAGTCGGCTTGGTTTTTGAATCTCTTATATTTACAAAAATATTTAAATTTTTCTTTGGTAATCTTGATAAGGGAGGCGTTATACCATGGGGGATATTTCGTATTCCAAGTAAATTTATGAGGAACATAAAGATTAATGAGACTTTTTAAGAAGTTATACAAGTTATCAAGAGCAATTTCTATTTGATGATTAGAGAAAATAGATTCCCAATTAGCTTGTTCAAGAGCGTAGTTGATAGAATCGTAATCTCCACGATTAAAAAGAAGAACTTTCCTTTTTGTATTTATCAGTACAGGGTTTTCCTGGAATGGAACATTAATGGATATGGCTTTATGATGTGTATCTTCCGGAACCAGCGGGTCATCATTACCTACGACTGATGTTAATAAGTTAGACAGAACTAGATCTAAAATGTGGCCACTTGGGTTTGGTTCACCGTTAAATTGAGACAGGTTTAGAAAATGCATACAGTCTATGAAATACTTGCTGTTATGTGTAGAATGATTAATTGCTTCATAATGTGAAGATGATGTAGATTTTATCCATGTAATTTCAGCAAGATTAAAATCACCTAAAATAATAAATGAGTCCGTAGGGTTATTTGATACCACATCTGTTAACATATTTAGGAAATTTTCTATGAGGTATTGATAATGAGTCCCACCAGGGATATATACGCAACATATATGAACAGGATGGCGTGAGCCCTTAGAACGAATTGTGACCCAGATGTCTTCAGCGGAGGATTGCCATTCCGGCCGAGCAATGCTGATCAGTTCATGTTTAACAGCTAAAACTACACCACCGCCAAGGCGTTGACCGGTTGAGGCATAGTCAAACATTGAACAAACAATATTCTGTGACTCGTGGATTGAATTTGCCATTCATTAAATCTTTATCAAATAAATGTACACGAAATAAATTTAAGTTTTATTTGGTTACACTTCAAATACTTTTTTACAAAATACTTAGGGCCGTTACTAAATAATGTATAGACTGAGAAACACTAACTGTAGGATATATCAACGTTAAAATTAAATTTTAAGCTATCGTCGAGTATTATAACCAAGGCAAGTTACAAATTTTAGATAGGATCCAAAGAATTAGTTAGTAAACCGTAGTTTAAGTATATCGACATTGTTATGTTTATCCATGACAGGTTTCAAAGAGCGTGATTTAGACACATTTCTTAAAATGGAGCATAAAATATCACGATAAACTTTAATAAAACAATTTTTTTAAGTAGAAATGCGAACACGGAATACGTGTCACATCAATATTCTTACTATTTTAAAACTAAGCTAAACGCTTTTGCTATGAAAATAGGACTAACTTGCCGGTCGGGAGTGAGGTTCTAACTCACGACCTTTGGATTTGAAAAAACTATGCTTTGTTTTTATAATATTAATTTTCAATTTTAAAATATGAGGTATGGTTTTTATGTATTTCTCATTGTTTAATGCCAAGCATTGTGCATAAAAACCAGGTCTATTTCTTAATTATATAAAATATAATATTTTGTTAATAGAATATGAAAAATAAATAAATATATTCTTCACCATTGGTTAAATAATTTGATATTTTGGCCGGAAGTTTATCAGATTCAGAAAAACCTCTCAGAACAAACAATTATGAATTGATGGAAGACTATTTGCTTTTCAATATCTCATTGCCCATTACGTCGATAATATTTCATTGAAATTTTAAGAAACACTTTATTTTCCAGGACATCAAGAAATTCATGGACGAAGCTGAAAATGGAGTGATATTTTTCAGCCTGGGAACCATAGTAAAGAGCTCAGAAATGTCCACAAAAAAAGTACAGTTTATTGTCAAAGTGTTTAGCGAACTCAAGCAACGGGTCCTGTGGAAATGGGAAAATGACAGTCCCCCAAAAGTGCCGAAGAATGTTCTCATTTCAAAATGGCTACCGCAAGCGGCAATTTTGTGTAAGTGGAATCATTTTTTATCAACGGAGCCTTTTTTGTTTGAGGCTAATCGTTTTTGGTTTATCCTAAATGCATTTTGGACGGCTAAATGTTTTTCAGCATTAGCGGACGTAATGAAAATCTCCTCCGTTAATAACTAATATATCCTTGACGTTTATTACGAGTTTGAATAGCTTAATTGTGAACATGTGTAAGTATAATCAAAAATAAATTGACCATGTAGTGATGCAGAATTTGCTAGTACACCAATATGTTGAAATGATCGTTAGTAAAAATAATTATCGGGTACGATTTGAAATATAAGTAAAATATAAACAGAATACTATGACTATCAAGGGTAGTTGAGTAGGGGTTTAACAAGTAACCTTTAATAATTGGAAATACCTTAAAATTAATTTGCGCGGTCGAAATCATCCCTGGCCAAATATATTGTTTTTTTGGCATGTCGCGAGTTCAATGAAATGTTTGCAATTTTGCCAGTAATATTTTCTGCTATATAAAACAGAATAATTACTGCGAATACATTTTGGGTTGAATTTCCTTTGCACTATATTCGATGGAGCCTCTGGTAAGTTACTCGCATTCGTACACTCACAAATACGTGCAATATATTTTTATTGCATCATAATATTTAAGGGCAAGTGATTTTAGACATTAAGGTGTATCGATACTCCTATATTCCGGCGGTTTATTTTATCACTCCGCGTTTAGTATTACTGGCTTGTACAGACTGCTGAACAGTTACGTATAATTTTAGGTGCAAGGCGAGCCCTAAAATATATTTTTGAAATTTATTAAAAATACAAATAAAATAATATTATAAAAAAAAATATTTGTACCGCCCTGTTAATCGACAAATCCGTAAATATGAATCGGATAATCGAAAAGATACAGTATCTGCAAGGTCGAAAATCGCTTTATTTCCTAGTCATAAATTTAAAAATATATATTGAATTCTTAGATAAGGCAAAATCTGTTATTTGCAATTTTACGATCTAAATCTGTACTCAATAAACACGTGAAATTTGTATCGAAATGTAACTTGTGAGTCTTATCTTGCAAAAGTACAACTCAAACTATATTTTTAAAATATGCATTTTTCTCTGTTTATCAGTAAAGTAACGCTGGGTAGGTACGCAGTATTTACTTAGCAATGCATATAAAAAACGAAAGTTATGGAAGTTAGTTATGAAAGAAAAATATGGCAGTAAAAGCCGGCACAAACAACATGTTCAAAAGAATTTGAGTGTATTCGAATAAACTGCCGTGATAAGAACGCATTGATAATGCTGCATGTCTTGCTAATGCGCATGTATAGTTCCAACATTATAAAAATGAATCAGTTATGAATGAATTAATCGACAGTAGGACTCCGAAAGCCATTCATTGCCCGTTCTAAACATTAGAGGATTAGAAGAAAAAGTGCCACTTTGCATATGATGAGAATATAGGTTTGAATATAATTATCTGGCAAAGAGTGTTATTTTACAATTGATGATTGACTTTGAAATCATTTTAGAAGCATTTTATCAATAGGATATTAATTATAAAATCTCCACTCTTGCCTTATTGAATCTCAATTTCGTCTATTGAATAGCGCTTCTGCTTTTAAACTGTTTTCTTTTACATAGCATATGCATTATTGATGGATTTGGCGTTGACATTATAGAGATATAATTCGTGTTGATAAGATAATTATAGATATTAAATAATATTATTCTATTCAATGATTTCCATAGATACGTATAAAATTTCAAAGGAAAAGGTATATAAGAAAATGGTTGCGATTTTTAAATTGGAATTACTCGTTTAATATAAGAGTGCCGGATTATTTTATGATATTTTTGGAATCAGGACACTCAATTATACCGGAAAATGTGTGAATATTAAAAATAGCCCTCAACGCCACATTCCGTATTACATTATCCTTGGTACCTTTATTGAGTTTAATAATATTTCATTCATATGTTTTTCACTACTTAATTTTCGAGAGAAACGAGTCAACATCGACAGGTGAAGTGTAAATTGACTACTTTTTAGATATAGAATTTTTACATTGATTCTGTTCAAGTATAAATAATAAAGATCAAATATAAATAATGGTTAAGTACTGAAAAAATGAGCAGAAGCCACTAGTGCAAGGGTGGCCGTAACGACAATATTGAGAGAATAAGAGACGAGTCAATTAAGGTAATATTGTTAAGCAAATTCATACCCGAGTTCAAATTTCTTTTAATTTTCAAACATTCAAAATTATTCATTTTATTGCCATGACATGTGTCCGGATGGAGAAGTTTAATAGTACATGAATGAAAAGAAGGATTACTATCCATGATGTGGTTGGAAAATTCAGAAAAATTATTGTTAGTTAGGCAACGACGATGTTCTTATAGTCTAATGTAGAGATTTCTAGAAGTTTGACCGATGTACGTACTGCAATGCATGCAATCACCGCTTAAACTTTCGTAAATTCCGTATTTTTTCTGTTTCCCTCGAAACACTAGTACCTACATACCTAGTGAAAAATATATAAAATATTAACTCAGTAGAGGTAACAAGGTTAATATTATTTTGTTTAATAATCTATCATCATAACATTTGCATTTATTAACACCGCTCTTATTATCCTTTTATTTATGATTATTATATTATTATAAATCCATTTCCGCCTTCCTTCCTTTCCCCCTGGAAATAAATTTACTTACTTCACTTATGCATTACTGTATTCCTATATCTTATTTTTTACTCTTCCTTCAATAGATATTTTCATTGCATCCGCTACATGTTTTTCTTTTCTGTTATATACAATGTATCAGAGGCGTGCAGTGGGAACATCGCAGCATGACTTTTACGTAACCAATAAATTGGAAAAAAAATTGAAATACAACATATATTTCGTAATATTTCTATCACAATACTTGTCATAATATTAATATTTTGATATATCATAAAAATCTGTAGCAAAAATATTTGTTTTTTTTCCATCATATACGTTTACAAAAAAGTTATGCTTCAATGTTCCCACTGCACGCGCCTGCAATGTATAGTATTTTAGATTCATCAAGGGTATTCTTTTAATTTGCTTAATATTTTTACTGATCATATATGTTATATTTCTTTTTATTCATAAGCTGTTGGAATTATAAACAAAATAAAATAAAATAAAAATTATCTTAATAATTTACTCCCTATTTCGATTCTTTAAATCTAATTTAATACATACATATGTAAGAAATGCTCACGTGCGAGTACCTACTGTATTTGTGCCAGCTTTTATTGTAATAAATATATTTTTTAATTCTAGCTCATCCAAAGATTCGCCTCTTTATCACTCACGGCGGACTCCTCGGAAGTCAGGAGGCGATTTTCTACGGAGTACCAGTGATAGGGATGCCGTTCTACGGAGACCAGTTTCTCAACATCGCAAAAGCTGTCAAACTCGGCTACGGGATGGAGCTACTCTACAAGGACCTGACGGAGATAAAACTAAGAGAGACCCTCCACAAAGTTCTCGAAGACCCGAGCTTCCGAAGAAACGCGAAAGATGTCTCTAGAAGATTCCGAGATAAACCACATACACCAATGGACACGGCCGTCTACTGGATCGAGTACGTGATAAGAAACAGCGGCGCCTTGCACATGAGATCTCCGATTTTAGATCTTAGCTGGTTCGAGTACTTGCTGCTAGATGTCACTGTAATATTGATTGTAGGAACGATCGTTGTCGGTATTGTGGCTTACATTTTGCTGTCGATAATTTGTAAACTTCTATTGTATAGAAAGCCGTCTAAGAGAAAACATAAAAATAAGGATGAATGAATTGTACATTCGTGATATTGTTCGATTCTCATTTTTATGATCCTTTTTGCCTGTACCAAAGTTAGCGCAATATTTTTTCGTAAATAAATCAGAAATATTAACTTTTATGTATTAAAAATAAATACCGAGATTTTATTGAAGTAGGTAGTTTTATGTGGGCTGTATTAATTATTTAAGATATTTTTTTTAATAATGTAACTGTGAAATGAAAATATTACTAATAATAAATATATTTAAATGAATAATTGTTTCAAATATACGTTCTTCATATTACATTATAAAGCGTGATCATGTGCGTTGTACGTACATACAATTAAATTATAATGTATGATTTAAATCAACGTTTATTTGAAAGTCTAAGATTAAATCGGTAGGTTTCTAAGACATCTTTATTATTAAGTGGAAAGTTTGTTTGTTTGAAGTAGAAAAACCTCGTGAATGGTGCTCTCTGGTATTGTGAAATTTCACATATTAATTGTTTATATTTATCAATTGCGTTGTTTCGACTTTTTAGTAAGCCTTTTTTTCAGTGTTTAGTGAAAAATAGAAAAACGGAGAGTCAAATAATAATAATGAATAATATAATTCATAAAATAAAAAATAAAAATTAAAAAACATCAAATTCCACAGAAAACTAGTATTTTCTAAAATTAATCTATGTGTATGTGTGTGATAATTTTTATAGCACCGTTTTTGCGTGAGAGACGCTTCAAAGGCGCTTTACAGATCTACATATTTATTAGTAAATTCAGTTTTGCCGAATAAAGATAATATATAAAAATTCTAATATTTTTCTACTTATTTTTTTTAGATAATACTCTTCTATAATTGATAGAACTTTGAAAGATTACACGATGCTATAAAAATAGCACAGGGAAAAGGTTTCAAGCTGAGCCAAATGATATCGGGACGTGGATGCTACAAAAGCTTCCTCTTCAAATTTAAGAGAGCCGTCGATAATACATGCCTTTGTGATACCGAAAATAAGCAGATCTCTGAGCATTATTTGAGTGTTAAAAAAGGAGTGTTAAAATGTCCGTGTACTTGATAGGTGGAATATTGAAAACGTGCAAACGGCATAATATTAACCCCCCTGTACCTAAGAAAGTGATGAAAAATGAAAGAGCGGCGATTATACAAAATACTTTCAAGATATTATTATAAAAATCAAAATTCTAAATAATACTTATTTATAACCCAAGAAAAATTTATATATGTCGATGCCATCCAAGCTATAATATCGACAATTTTTTTATTTCTAGTGCTAAAAATTATATTTATATCGTATGCATTTAGTTCTAATATCTCATATGATTATGATTATATATTCTAGGCATAACATCTATGTCTTAGCAATTGTTTACAAATATTTGTAAGATAGCATAAAAAGCGAGGAAATATAAATAAAGGCAACTTCAAAAAAAAAAAAAAAACAGAAAGTAGGTAGGTACTATTCAACACACACTAAGCAAAGATCCTACAACATATAAAAATGTACTAAGATTTCTTCTGTGAAATAAATCTTCACGAATATTTCGAATGGCGAATGTTTTGACATTTATTTAAGTTGTTGAAAAGTTTCATTAAACAAAAAAAGCCAACGAATAACACGCTGTAACGAGAGTCCAGTCCATCTGAATGTAATAACCATTTTTTTTAATGCATTGAGGATAACGTTTTATTAAGATGATTGCTTTGCCATCATTTATGGCATTTGACTCTAGTGGTATTCAGTAAGCTGTTAAGGATAGTATTCAAATCTTAAAATTACTTATAGTAGGCGTATATGATGATTCTAAATGCAAAGTGAAATTTTTTGTTTGCGAAATTTTCGTTAAATTGATTTTTTTTTATGACAGTTTCTGAATAAATATTATAGTTTTAATCGAATAAAATGTACATAGTCCATTAAATGAATATAAATAAACGATTTATGCATTTATTGGGCATAAACTATGTAACAATTATAGAAGATGACGAGTTTATTCAGTGTACATTTTTAAATTATTTTTTTATCAAATTTGCTTCCGGTTTCGACACGTCTGTATCATTTACAAGCGTTGTTTAAAATAACTTAATTTACACAAGAACGGCAGGGGCGTGCAGTGAGAACAAGCAGCACGATTTTTTCCTAAGCATATTTTTTGAAAAGAAACCGAATTAAGAGATATATCTCTTAATATTATTGTCAAAATGATGAACATATTATTCAGATTTTAATATTTCATAATTTTTTGCCATACACCTACGTAAATTTATATTTTTTTTCAAATATATGTTTAAATAAAATTCATGCTTCTTGTTCTCACTGCACGCCACTGAAGTACATTATTAGATGTTGTTAGGTCAGGGTAGCGGTGGAGGTTGGAGGTAGAATAGGGAGGTAATAAACATCCTTGATAAATTGCAATTTTAGAGATATTACTATTTTAAATATTTACTTCGTTGAGAAATAAATGTTTTGAATTTCAAATAATTTCATTAACTGATACACTAATAATCAACTGATTTCAGTCAGTAGTGAGGGAATTGCAGATACAATTTGGTTTGAGTAGCTTGTTGATCTATAGTTTTTAACTCTTAAAGGGCATTACAACTTAACTGCCTAGAGATCCAGTGGTCGCTGGTCCGAGTCTCATTCTAGGGGACCACAAAGATAGTCCTATTTTCATAGCAAAAGCTTTACGCTTTATTTGAATTAAAGTAAGAATATTAATGTAGCAGGTATTCCGTGTTCATATTCCTTGAAAAAAAAAGATTTATTAATTCAAAAATCCATTTACATAACAAAAAGGTCGTGTGTATCACATTGTATTACATCGTATTACATTGAATTACGTAATGTATCAATTTCCTTTAAAATTTACAGATGGTACATGTGGAATGTATGGGCGTGAAGAAGATGTAAAGAAGAAATATGAGACAAATATATAAAGAATTCAAGGTATCAAAAATAATAGATAATTATAAAAAAATCAATAATCTAAATTTTTTACATGTAACATAATTTAAATACAAGAAGCGATTTCGATCTACGAGATTTAGAGGTATACTTAACATACCAAAATTTAATTTTATCACAACCCAAAATCATTTCAGTTTTCTTGGTATTAAATTTTTTAGTAAGCACCCCCGAACAATCAGAAAAAATTTAAAAATAGATCAGAATAAATTTAAAATTGAAACCAAAAAACATGTAAATAAACACCTACTATTTACATAATATGGTCATGAAACTGTTTTAAAATGTTTGTTCACAACAAATTACAACTTCCATTCCAATATATCCTCAAATAAAAACAGAATTTAAGGCTGCTACTACTTATTTCTAATATAAAAGTCCTTAGTACATATATGACTATTGCTATCCAATAATGCAGTATCTGACTCTCGTTATCTTAAATGTTAAATTATATTAATTTATGTAAAAATAACAAACAAATAAAAAAATATTGAAAACAACAGGAACGCAGAACATCCACGAAAGGCCTGGCATCTTTAGATAAACCAAATATCGGAGGATGGCTCCATTAAAGGCTTCACCACTTACATATTATTAGTTTAATTTACTTAACTTTATATTTAAATTACTACAAATATCTAAAAAAATTATTGTACGGAGAAATTATTGTATTTTATAATAAACGTCAATTCCTTGGTATTGAAATAATGGTAAGGCAAGAGCGTTAACAGGACAAGAGAGGGTGGCATTACAACTTTATGACAGCCTGCCTACACCTGCGGGAAAATCGAGTAGTGGTTAGTTAGTTAATCTTCTACTTTTATTTAGAAAATAACCTACCTGTCATAAAACATCATGTTTAATTTATTAACGTATAAGTTATTGTAAACAACTGGAAGTAAAGCGTAAGAGAAATGAGCCTGTATAATCCAAGAAAAATGAGCGAGTCTTGCAGTAGTCGGAAATAATTTGTATCTTCTTTTCTCAGTAACAACTTATCCAAATTGCTCACAGCAGTTTGGACTAGTCGGTAAAGAAGTTTGCGGCTTCCTATGAACCGAGCGCAAAGATGATGCATATCAAAAATTTCTAAATAATTTATTTAGTCATACTCGTAGAGAAAACCTTAAAATTGTGTGAAAAAATCAAAAAAAGTGGTTTCGAATCAAAAAGATAGGTAGGTACGATAAAACATACATGTGAATATGTATCGCATAAAACAGCCTTATATTTGAAATGTATATGACAATGAACGGCTGATTTTATTTATACTTTTCCTTAACATGTATATGTATGATTAAATTGCTTCATTTAAGATAAAATTCTAACATTTTTTTTTGGTCAGAATCAATAAAATATATGTTGTTAATTATTTTTGTCGAACAGTTATTTTCTAAATAAAAGTTATCTAAAGTTATTAAAAATATAAATTCAATATAACCCTAATTTATCGAATTTGACATATTCTTCCGACGCCTAATGTTAAAGTTTAATTTGTCGAATCAAATGAATAAATTCGTAATCGCAACATTTTTACATATCTACTTTCTATTACGTTTTTGTCATCGCTTTTAAGAAATGAAATTAGTCCCATAAACCGAGCGTAAAGATGTTACCCAAAAAAACAAGCCTTTATTCCAGACAGTTTAGAACAAAATGAAAGCCCTAACTGAAAAACTAGGCTTCTATTTATATTTATAAGATATACATAATTTATAACTCGTTAGTGAAAATCTTAATTAACTTTTTGGAAAAAAGTTAATTGAATAAAAGTAAATTATTGGAAAAATAAAATCTACGAGGAGTGCTTGATTTTAATAAAATTATACAAATCGTTTAACTAAATGGGTAATAGGTAGAAATCTGACAGAAAAATATTTACATAATTATTTATGCTGCTCGGCTCTTACAAGGTTTGCGAAATCATACAACTCGATGTTTCGGGTTTTAAATATTTCAAAAATTGCGAAAGGTTTTTGATAAAATTTATACAATTTTATAATTAAATATCGAAATGTTTTTAGTCCATGCCCTCGATATGCCAAAGTCCGTAAAGTGTTAAGTAATATTTATCGTAAACATGTATCGATGTGTTTTGATCATGATTGCCTACGTATAAAAAATAATAATTTTGTTTTGCAGTATTAGATATTTGCCCAGTTATTCAAATATTGCGCGTACTTCAATTATTAAAGAGCATTTTTAAGAGATTTAAACTAATAAATAAAACACACAAAAAAAGTGGTAGTATTCATTGGCTTCATTGTAAAAATAATTTTATGTCATCGGTGTTACAATAAATGAAAGACTTTTATTTAGATGATTCTATTGTCTCAGAACGGCAGCAAAAATCACACTTGTATTTATTGTTTATTATGTATTTGTTTTACATAAATTACTAATAACTCCACACTAGGTAAAAGCTGTTTTGTGGTAGTTCTTCTCACTTAAAAGTTATGAAATAGTAACATAGAATAGTAATAAATAACAAAAGTAAAGAAATAGAAAAGTAAAAATAAAAATAAAAGTAGGATATCAATTAAGTAGTAGATACACACACAAGAATACATGAATTTAAAAGAAAAAAAAATATAATTATAAAGTGATGATAAACATTAATGTAGATACAAAAATAAATACAATATAAACCCTAACTTTTAAACACGAGAATAAATTCTCATTTAAAAGTGGGTAAGTATAATATAAATTTGTATTAATTATATTATATTGAATATACTCTTAATTTTGTACATTTAGCAAATAAATTTAATAATAAAAAAATAAAAAATAAGAGTACACTTGAAATTATATACAGCAGATTTTGCCAATTCAGAGGTCAAGGGCATTTAATCAATGAATATTGAAAAATATCTACCTGACTTTGATTATTCCAAAGTCTTTATAGCTCTTGCACAGGCGTATTGGTGTAAACTTTGTATTACATTATTATTATACCATATTTACGGAAACATTTAAAATATAGTTGACTCGGTGGTCCTATTTTACCGCATGGCAAAGGAAGGGTTAACGAGACAAGAATAATGAGATTAAACAAACTTTATGTTTCCAGATGTGTCACATCATTGTTATGTTTGGTCGTAGTATTGACACGTAAGATTTGTACATGCTTGAAAAACCAATATCCGCTCTGTGTGTTTCGAACAAACTGTAAAGATCTTCGTGCAAAACTAAGTGATGCAATATATTTAGAAATATGTTGAGCTGCTCAAAACAACTGCCATAATTTAATATATTGTTTACAATAAAATAGAGATACATGCACGGAATAAAAGTCAGAAAGGAATAGGCGTGACGTTAAGATATCAAAATTGGTAATGATTTCATCAGAGAGGAAGTTGGAAAAGAATTGTCTCCGCAAGGGGAACTATAGATTGCCTGGACAGATTTTCTCGTTAATTCCAAAGGGAGGAAGACCTCTTTAAAAATTTAAGAAAACATGGAAAGGGCAAATAAAGAGTGTCCCGAAAGATAAATATTGAACTACCACTGGCTCCAAGTATTTGACACAGCGCAGGACAAAGATTAGTGAAATCCAAGCGATAGGATCCCGCCCTTATTAGGATAAGGATAATGATGATGATGATGAAGAAGAAAGAATAAAAGTCCACAACTACGCAAACAAACTAAATACTTGTACTATGAACATAAATTGACGGACTTTATGGTCTCAAACGAGGCTCGAATCTCCGGCCACAAGACCAAAATTTATGTGTTTATTAAAATGAAACGAAAATTTGTGTAAATATCGTTTAAATGAGCATAAATTTGGGAGAATTTGTAAACTTATGAAGAATAATTTAAATTAATTAACAAATATTATAAAAGGCCGCTCAGAATAATGTTTTCTAAGCTATTCTGTCATGTGTTGTCAAACTCTCTGACCAACTTTTCGGATCACATTGAAAGGGTCCATTATCAGAGTTGATGATGGCGTCAAATATCAATATTATAAAAACAACAGTATATGTGCACGAATTTTTTTTATAACTTGTCTCGAATGTAAAAAAATCAACCATGATATTCTTTCTTATTATCTCGTTGTATCAAATCCTTTCTCTCTGGCAATATTTACGTAACGAATAACTTCCTTCAATATTGATTTGATATCGAAAATAAATCAACTGTAAGTTTTGCCTTGAAAGAATATGAAATATATAGAATACTTTGAAATTCCAAATGCAGAATTGATAGTACGCCCTAAAGGATTATATCCGATGTAAGATTTGCATTGCATAAAGAAGACCTGGTATTTACACAAGAATTGAGCTGGAGCAAGGTTTGAGATGCGAGTAGAACAATAAAAACAAACTGTTCCAAGAACGACTCTCTGGGCGTATGCAAAATAGAACCTTGATTCTATGATATGTAAGACGGAGATAATTAAATAACTTTTATTTTTGTAATGCATTTAATTAACATTTTTATATAAATAACGGCATAAAAACGGCACAATTCGATTAGTATTTTTATTAAAATAAAATTGAATATGAAAAAATGTGTGCAAAGTAATAGGAATCAAATAAGTCGCTTATATTAACGATAAACGAAAATTTGCAAAAATTAAAACATCCAAACTGACGTTTCTAACCCAAACTGCTTTTTTTTTAGCATTTTGGGTTAAAAACGTCACATGTGACATGTCAAAAATATAAACTGCACCATTCATGGAAATGCGTCGATACAAGATTGAGGAGCGCATTTAAATTGTGAAAATTCACTATAAATTGTGAAAATTTTGTGGGAATAGTTCGTAAAGTTTAATGTTCTGGTTCAGGTTCTGGTTGAGTTGTTGACAGTTTAGTGCATTTTTGTTTCGTATTTTTTGAAATTCAAGCCTATGAAATGACACTGTTATGTTCAGAAAATGTGTTATGGATGAAATGATATGTTAAGAAAATGTGTTATGGATTGAAGATAATTAATTTTTTTTGATCTTAGGTTGATGCTTTAGACTTAAGCGATGTCTATTTTCAGGATGGGGGATAAGACTACTAGCCCGGAAAACAATTAAGATATTTTTTCGAGACGTCAATTAACTGCTTAGATCGTGCGATTTAATATGTCTGAACCTTTTCATTTATATAATTAACAAGAACACAACTTTTTAAAAACCACTCTTTTTTAAATTATCAACAATTTTACGGATCAATGGGTCCTTCATTAGGATACAACGTATACTAAAATTGATAAATCGAAATACAGACATTAACAAAACAAAAAATGAATATATGAGAGCTGAATAACAAAGTACAAAACTTAAAAATAAAATAGATATGGTAAAAAAATAAAACAAAATGATAAATAATGTTAAAACATAGGCACCTAGGTTTTGCATTTGTATGTTCACTCGTTTTTTTTTTTTAAAATAGCGATACTAAACAAATCCACAAAAATAAATTGGGTTCAAACCTTATACAATCTCTGTATATGTAAGTTATTCATAAAATTGGAGCAAGAAGCATCTACATGAAATGGAGCATGGTATCTAGTGCCATAATGGCAGGGCATACGATAATTACACATGTTCACCAAACTAGAGCAATCCACAAGCTTCTTTATCATTTTAAATAAAATAGAATATTACAATTACAATGCTATGATAGGTCTATTGCATCAAATTGTATTAAATAATGGCAGTCAAGTGGAATATGTTGGGCGAATGCATAAGAAAAGAGGATTATATAACACATGTATAGACCACGCTAGAGAGATGACAGATAGCATGACCAGGTCAACCAGATACTAGGAGATGATCCTGTTGGGAGTTGAAAGATGGACGAGGCGAGAGCTGTGTGTCAGAAATGAAGAGTCTTGGGTCCCATTCTCTTTGCACATCCTCGCGAGGAAAATAGATGGTAAGTAAGCTAAGTTAATAAGTTTTTCAAGATTTTTTGTCAGGGGAACAATATAATAATGATGTTACATAAGTTGGATATAATAAAACATAATTAACCAAATATTTTACATAATTTTATATAATATCATTTTACATAATAATATACATAAAAACATTTTACATAATATCAATTTATCTTTTAAATACATCTTTAAGATTATTCAGCTAACCCGTCGACCGTGGCAGATTACAGTAAAATGGTGGAGAAAGTTACTAAAATTATTTTAATGAAAATTCCCTGGCATCAACGAAATAAATTAACACTCATAGCTACCTAACAAAACATTAACATACATAGCTAAATAACTTAAGCCATTTCCTTGCGGAAGCAGGAGGATAGTATGCCACACTTTTCAAAAATTCAGTACGCGTCCTCATTGTATTTGTAGTAAGTATCCTATGGGGTCCACTGCAGAGAAGTGACAGTCCCTCCGGATATTTGAAATTTGAAAAAATTATAACAGTTCTCTGTTCTTGTCACTCTTCAAAACTTTTAATAGGTTTATGTCACTAACGTATAAACGATTTCTCAAGAGGATGTTCCTTTAGGCTATGGCCCATGTAGCTTGATGGGTCACAGAAAGATTTTGGGATTTTGGGAAAAAGGATTTTGATGGTTTAATTTTTTTTATTTAACTTTAGAAGGCTTTTGATATTTTTTCAAGGCGGTTGCTTTTTATTAGTCGATCCCATTTGTTTATTTTCATTATCATTACATGAACATTCAATTATTACATTTTATTGGTGCTAGCATTTTTTAGAGGTATTATATAATTTTTATAGAAAAAATAAGAACAATATTTTTTTTTATTTAAAGCTACAAAAATCATCCCAATTCTACTTTTATTGGGATCCTATCAATAGTTTTAAAAATCTTTTATTAGAAACAGCGAAACAAAAATTATATTCTCCTTTTTAACTTAAATAATCATATCTCATTAATTAAGCATATCATTAATTATTTAATTATAGAGTAGCTTGTTGGTTTTGTGGCTAGGACTCTCGCCTCGTGATCTAAAGGTCTCGGATTCGAATCTCACTCCAGACCAGCAAGTTAGTCCTATTTTCATAGCACAAGCACTTAGCTTAATTTGAAAATAGTAAGATTATTGATGTGACACGTATTCCGTGTTCACATCTCTTTTTTAAAAAAAATAAAAAAAAAATATATATATATATATAAAAGAAAATTCGGCACACTTCTACATTTCCACACATTTCCGCACAAATTTTAAAGCATTTTTGACACCGTGACTCCGTCATACGATGCTTCGTATAATTACAAAATGCATTAATACTTCTCTTTTCGACATATTCATCATTCTGTGTATTGTAGATTATTGTAGTTTTTTGCTGAATTATAATTTCTGTATTTGCATTGCATCATTTAATATATCATCAGTAATACATATTTCAAAACATATCAATGGATCCGTTACATTTTGTGGTTCATGAATACTACGCAAAAATATCAAAATGCGGCTGCTTAAGGTTGTCCTAGTTTTTTAATAGACCAAACATTATTATTTTTACCTCAGACTATTGTACGATATAATGGTATTCGAGCTTTCTATTTTGAGGATGATAAAAACGCTATAAATACTAACAGATCCATTGTTGTTTGAAGAAGAAGTTGTGGATTCACTCATGTTTCCTAACGGTGGGTCTTGTCTGTTTCGTAGTCCGCTTCCACCTCCAGGTAGTCCTCAATCTCACTGCTTCAGATTCCTCTTGACTATAATTTTGGTTCTCTTCCTCATTCAGTAATCTCTCAATTATCTTTTCTGCGCAATATCTTACATTCAATAGTTCGAAAGGAAGGCAACAAATGTTTGCTGTGTTAACGACTGATAGTAATCCTCTAGAGTTAAAATATAAAAAACCTAGGGAGCCTATGATTGTAACATTTCAATGTATACCATTTAGAAATTTTACATGTGATATTTAAAAAAATTATTAATGTTTTATAACTTATATATATTTATAAAATAATAAAAGTGCCTTTGTTACTTTTGAGGACGTCTTAGTATGTGTGTCACACATTTTTTAAATCTGTCAATGTTCAATTCTCTTGTCTAATGTGGTAAGTCGTTTTATGATTTTAATCCATTGTAAATTAGTATCAATTGCCCTGTTTTTGTTCTGCTTGGAATGATGTGATAGTTTTGAGATGTTCTTGTACAGTTTTGATGTTTTTCATATGTTTTGTATAATTTAACGTCTCGTATTTCACCATTACCAAGATTATGAATACATTAAATTTCCAAATTTCACATAGCCTCACGGCGCCTTTATAGCATGTTTTTTTAAAAATAAATAAATTCAAATTTAGAATTCTTCGGTATCTTTAGGCCCATGGGCTATCGTATACTGATTGTTTTTGCGCTTGTTTATGCATTCTTTTTCTTTTCTCTTCTCCTAGTATCTGTCAGGTCCCCCGAACGTGAGATCCCTATCTCTAGTGTCTTGAAATAGCTCTTCCACCTTTCTGCACTCTTCTGTCTTGATAAAATCTCGCCTCATTCACATTATAATATTGTATCTTTTCATGCGTCATCGTCAATTGTTGATCTTCCGAAATCTAGTTCATCTAGTCGTATCATATCTTCCATGGACGGATACGTTAATAAAATCATATTACGTCTTTTCAAATGAAAGTAAAACTAAAAAGTACCGGTTTATCGACGCAAGTAGGCCTTAGGAAGACTCATCGCGTAACCGTTATGTGATAACCGTCATTACCGGTGCCTTACAAAATGTTTCAAAACTAGTTCTTGCATTAATACTCTAAATATTGAGATTTCGGCCGCACCGGTTTTATTTAGGTACAGGCCATGTGCGTTACATAACATCGCCAATAAATTTCTTCGCTTTTGAATAGGGAAAGTAACGTTACATCGGTCTAGGAAGACAAAACTCGCACTCGCAATATTGTGAATATTTTACATAAATCTTTAGCGGGTTTATACGAGAGGATTCCCACCCGCCCAGAGGTAACCTTTCGTGTTCAGTGAGTGTCGCATATGTAGTGTGTATGAGATGACTGCCGCAGAGGCAGATGTTGACAGATCGGTTCAGGGTGCAAATGATACGGTTAAATTTTATTATTTATTGTGACAATTTACAGATGGTGTTGCGTACAGGTATATCACTTGTGTATGTCACGGTGGCCGGCGACAGAGTGGTGGTATCTGTAGGCAACCAGGAGCGTATCAGCCGTATCGCGCCTGTGATTGGCGGACACGGGTCAGATGCTTGTGGCTAGAACCGCGTCGGGTCTCGACCACCACAAGCCCGTATTGTTTTTTTTCGTTATCGTCTATATAATTTTTAATTATAATCAGCATAATAGAAAAGACTGGCCTATTAGCATTTCAAGTGTATTCTATCAACCACTCTGGTTTGCTCCATTGTTATAATTTTTTTATACTTCACATATATCTATCTATACGTATATTTCATTCGCGTACAATAAATGCAAAACAGTTATTTAAGATACATAAACCTTCGCTGCCATAAGGTTATAAGATTTTTTTTAAATGATTGTATATTTCGAACAGTGTTTCTTCTAACTTAATAAAAATATCAGATGTACACTTCACTAAAATCATATTACGTTATGTTAAAAAATAGTTTAGGTATACACAAACCAAGTTTCAAATTTGACATTCAAGTGATTTTAAATTGAAATACGTAACGTCACACTGAACACCCCCATCCTCACTCCCCTGTCTCGCTTAGTCACGCTAGCTTCTCCCTACTCCCATCCAAATAACTCAAAGCCGTAGTTAATTAATTTTCCTTTGTATGTTATCTCAACTATAATTTTTAACATATTTATAGTTAATTTTTCGATTTCGAGACGAATCTCAGAGATAAATCCGTTATTCGGACATTCCCAGTTATTCACGAAATAGTCAGGTTGTTATATTAGTAAGGCATAAAATAGATGACGGTACGGACGCCTAAAGTTTCTGTGAAAGTGTGAAATTAACTGTCAAAGCTCAAAATTAACGAAGGGTGCAATGTTATTATTATTTTTTTATATTTAAAAAAAATAAATAAAGATGCGAACATGGAATGCAGATCACTTCTTCCTCTTTTTCTTCTTCCTCAGCCTTCATCTCTCCACTGCTATTAATGGATATAGGCCTCTTCCATACCCTTCTATTCTTCCTTGTTATTTGCTAGTTGTAGCCATTTCTTCTCTCCCACAGCGGCTATATCGTACTACACCAACAATTTGCTTAATATGTTATAGAAAGCAGTAAATACAGTATCTTTATGCTTTGTTGCTATCCTGAGAATATGGGGGATATAAGGACGCCCTCGTAGCCCAGTGGGTATGACACTGGCTTCTCATACTGAGGGTTCCTGGTTCGATTCCCGGTGCGGTCATAATTAATCTACGTGATTTACTCAAACCTGGGAGTTTTGTGATATATTTAGCTTCAGTAATTGGACCTCTTGGCCTATTGATAAAAGTGATACCGACGTTCGATAAAGGACGTCCTGAGAACTTGGCGGGCTCAATTTCCTCAATCTCAAACAATCAGAGCACCGGTCGGCAACACTTAAGAGCAATTATGGTGTTGCTAGCATACGCGTTAGGTTAAAAAACCTTTCAATCTTAATACGTAATCTTGCAATAATAAACCTAGTAAATAAACTATGTAAGTATTAGTTCTTGTGTACCTGTTGTGCCTTATTAAATCTCTCGCCATTCATCCATCGCGAAATACTTAATAGAATACCGAAAGAAGTCGTTGTTAGTAATGAACTTCTTCATCCTCTTCAAATTGGTGACCACGCGCCATCAAATCACTCTCCAATGATAAAAAGGAGCAAAAGAGTCTTAACATTAAATGGTTAGCCGGTGAAATAAATAAGGAAAATGCCATTTTATTCCTTTGGCACGGCCAGGAATTTTTATATTTAATATTTAATGAAAAGCGACGTTAATCACTTTCGTACCCGCAAGACAGAGCGGAATAAATGTGCCTGCGCTGTAAATTATAACAAAGCATTTTTATAGTTCCGGCGTTCCAGGTAATTAAAATAAATTTGATACCAAAATTTGCTTCAATGGTAACATTGTTATAATCGCCGTACAAATAACTATTTACCTTGTATAAAAATCTCTTAAGAACGAAAGAAAAGCGGATGGATACAAACGTATTTATCTAAATAATCTAATCTTAAAAATGTTGAAGATTTTTACGACCGCTCAGAATCTTCTAGTTTGAGTGTTCCGAGATATTTCGCCGTGTTCCTACGATCTTTCTGGCATTGCAGAATCCATCATCATGGTGTCTTTTTGAATGATGTTAATGATGTTGTAAAGTATTGGCTTACATTAGCATGTTGGAAGCGGGGTGTATCATTCTCAGTAATACCGCAGTCGAAAACAGAGTGCGTGTTTTTACGTATTTTGTGGCAAAACGTGTCAGACACACATTGTCACGAGTTGCCCTGTGTTATATGTTTGTTCCATCTGTCTGTTTGTCATCATGATTTCGACACGGTATTGCCAGCAAGTACGTAATTAACCACAACATCATCATATACACACGTAACAATGCATCCATCAGCCTTGATGATGGACCCTGGAATGGGATCCTTAACGTCTTCAAAGAAACACGTCAGAATATTCCAGAGAACTCAAACCAGAAGAATCTTATCTTATTTCAATGATTTAATCATGAAATCAATAAAATATCAAACAAAATATTATCCTGTAACAATGTCTGTCACTAACTCTATCATTATGCTAAGCTATGCCTGATGGTGTTTTTTTTACGCTAACATAAACATACTACGGTTTCGCGATAATTTTATCATCATGAGGAAGGTTCATTGATATACTCCAGATGTTGCATCATGTGACCTTCTCTATAAAGATATTCGTATCGAAATTTTTAGGTATATTTGGTGAGTCTCACGCGGGAATAGAAAATTGTCATTTGCTTAATAATGTCACTTTAACATTAAAGAAAGCGAAATAGAAAATAAAATAAATAAATGCAAGCCATTTATTAATGTTTAAGTGAGTACGTTTTTTAAAAACTAACCCATAAAAAAACAAGCCTTTTTAATACTACCTTTCTCAATGAAACAGGTTTCGCACCTACTCCACGCGTCGGACTCGAAAATTAAACAATATATAAAATTTCGAAAAATCCAAAATTATACTATAATTATTAAAAATTTTTAAACAAAAATTTGTATCGTAATTTGTATTGTAAATTAGATCATTTTTATCGTCGCCACAAGTCTGCCTACAAAATTTCAGCTCGATTGGATCACGGAAAAAGGGTTAAAAATCGATCCAAGTTTTTTCGGCAGATAAGCGACAAGCAGACAAGCCGACAAGCAGACGCTATGAGTTAAAAGAAAGGAAGTAAAAATACAGTTGTCTTCCACACTTGTGACATACTCCTGTTCCATACACAAGTTCATACTTTCATGGGACTGTAAAAATTTGGAAAAAGTCTATCAAATTAAATAATGTATCATTTATGTGTAAAATATTGTGTAAACTTAAATAATTTTAAAAAGATCTCAATATTAAGCTATTTTTTTATGAATATTATGCCCGAAGCAATTGTATAGCTTCGAGTGTTTCATGATTTAGTCTTGTTCCAATTTTAGTACTGCGAAATTAAATCCAAAATATTGATCTCGAAAGTTACGGGACCATGCGTTGTAAACACAGGATTTATAAATATTGTTAAGCGGACTGGGAGCCCCAGACTTGGGATCCGGTTGGATTCCCTAATCTCATCCCACCAGCGAAGTTTTTTAGAAAAACCACAGACTACCAAAATATATTGACGTAAACTAACGGAAATTCCTTATTACGCGCTGTGGTTCCACCGCTGCTTTCACTACTTTTGACTTGTTTAAAAAATTTAGTACGAGCTTGTAAATTTTGAAAATTACGAAAAGGTACTAAAAACTCTTAAAAAATATAATATCTTAGTAAAAAGGTCGCGCTCTATTACAAAATTACGTTTTTATTGAAGAGATTCGGTTCGGAATTTTTTTTAAATTAAAAAAAGCAACATTTATTAAAAAAAAACCGTTTTGTTGACAAGGGGATTCAATTATGTAAGAATAAATTATTTTACTGCATTATAAATGTGTCTTAAATATATGATAGGGGGACACATTTCCGCTGTGTCCCAGTCCCCTCACCTAAAGAAGGGGTTTAGTTAATCTTTGTACAATATTATACTTTGTTGGGTCACATTCATCTTTTATTTTCAAATTACGATTTAAGTATACGATATAGCAACAACTTAATTTAAGTATACAATATAGCAACATCTTAATTTCAGATTAATTTTTTTATTAATGGTTCAAAATCTTATATTAGGTCCTTACATATGAAATTGGCGTTTTGCCGTACTGGCAAATTTGATCTCAAATATCTTCTCTTTGGTTAGGAATTCCAAATCCAAATTTATACAGCTATTTACTCATGTATTTGTGTTTTGAAAATTACAATTCATTTGTTTTTTCCTCAATTGTTTTTTTCTTTGCGTCACTCAGTTTACAAAATGAAAAACTTGAAATATCGCGTTATTTACGAGTACGAGTTCCACCGTGGCACCAGTGCTGCAGAAACGGCTCGAAGGATTAATGATGTGTATGGCGACGGTGCCGCAAAAGAAAACACAGTGCGTTTTTGGTTCCAACGTTTTCGTTCTGGAAATTTCGAACTGCAGAACAAGCCCCGTGGACGGCCGGAGACCAAAGTTGATAATGAAGAATTGAAGGCTATTGTGGAAGCGGATCCATCGCAAACCACATCGAGTTAGCTGCAGGCTGCGGTGTTAGTGATAAAACTGTTTTAATCCACTTGAAGCAAATTGGTAAGGTGAAAAAGCTTGAAAGGTGGGTACCTCACGAATTGAGTGAAGCAAATCAAAAAACGCGCGTTGACTGCTGCGTTGCATTACTCAACCGGCACAATAATGAAGGGATTTTAAATCGAATCATTACCTGTGATGAAAAGTGGATCCTGTACGATAATCGGAAGCGCTCATCGCAATGGCTGAACCCTGCCGAACCAGCCAAACCATGCCCCAAGCGTAAATTGACTCCAAAAAAGTTACTTGTGAGCGTTTGGTGGACTAGTGCTGGTGTCGTTCACTACAGCTTTCTTAAATCTGGCCAGACGATTACGGCAGATGTCTATTGTCAGCAACTGCAAACCATGATGGAAAAGCTAGCTGCTAAACAACCGAGACTGGTTAATCGCTCTAGGCCACTGCTGCTTCATGATAACGCTAGACCACATACTGCACAACAGACGGCTACCAAATTAGAGGAGCTTCAATTGGAATGTCTAAGACATCCACCGTACTCTCCGGACCTTGCCCCAACAGATTACCATTTTTTTCGAAATTTGGATAACTTCTTGCAAAGGAAAAAATTCAACTCCGATGGGGCAGTCCAAACCGCCTTCAAAGATTTTATTGATTCCCGTCCGAATGGTTTTTTTAGTAAAGGGATCGATGAACTACCTATGAGATGGCAAAAGTGCATAGATAGCAATGGTACATACTTTCATTAAATAAATATATTATAATAAAAAAAATCGGCTTTATATTCCTCCCATACTAAACGCCAATTTCATATGTAAGGACCTAATATTTATACGTTTTTATATGTATTTATTAAGCATTTGATTATTTGTATTTTAATATTAATTATTGCAATCTAAAATTGTCATGTGTCCAATGAACGCCGATTTATTGGATTTGAAGTGAAATGAAAATTCATCAAAACTTCCATAAAATATGCCGATGAAGATATTATCATTTTATATTTTTAATGTTTATAGCGCTAACGTTGTGGTTAGATATACTAATAAATTTTTATTAATTAAAAACTTTGTATTAATTATAGTATATTTCGGTGTCTACTTGTCAATTACCCCCTACATCACTGTTGCCGCGCCCCCGTTCAAAAATTAATTTGTGTGCTAAAATAAGTAATGGATAGTTGATATCGAAACCGGTAGACGTAAAGTTACTCAAATTGGTTAATAGAAAGTTTTTAATTAATTAAAATTAATAATATTATCATTATTTTCTATTAATTGTGTAATTTTATATACCTACTACGAGATACTGAGTTAAAACAGGCTATATATATTTTTTTAAATTGCGAGGAAGAATGTATTATGTATCCTTTATCGCCGACTAATAATATTCAATGGTACATTTTATACTCATGCCTGGTCGCTTTAATACAAGTCGAATAAAATAATAAAAATCTTGAAAAACTTGACAAAAGTTTTTTTTTTACAAGGTTTTAATCATTTTATTTAAGTTGTATTGAAGTAAATGAATTTTTTATAATCGATATAAGTTACTGTAATGATAGTTCAACTTTTTGCAAAAAATAAGTCACAAATATTGAAAAAAATGCAAACTTTGACATTGCATATCTCCATAACTGTTAATATTACATCATGGTTGCTTCAACATTTTATACTCATAACGTAGGAATCTATCGGTCAAGTTTCTGCTGCTTGCTCTGGTACACCCTGTATAGATACAATACGTCTCCTGTCTCCTTACTTCCACTTTGTCAACATTGAAATATTCTAAGCACTCTTCATAACATTGCCTAGATTGCATTTAAATATATGCACACAGTAATTTTTACTACATAGATTCGATTATATTTCTATAATTCATGTAATGAGGTGACCAAACGACACATCTTTATTTCTAATTGCTACGAATTAATGAATTATATTAACAAATTAGTGATGCTGGATGGAATTCTATAACAATAAAATAAATATATTATAGCAATTAATCAGTATTGTGAATAAAAATAAATCATATTAATGAAGCCCCACATAATACGGTTACTAGGTGACGTGTAATGTGGGCGAAAACATGCAGTCGCATTTAATTATAATGAATACAATTAATAAAATCATTTATAACGTCAGACAAAACATTTAATTTAAAAATACTGAAATTTCGTTAATCCTATCCGGTTCAATACAACCAACGTGGTTATTCACAATTTTACCGTAAATACACGGTTTAAAAATTTTACAAATTATTTTATATGTGTAATAAATAATAATACCTCTTGAAAAATAATTAAAATGTTAATATTAAATTACAACATGAGACAATCATGAATGAAGGTAGTAAATTATATTTTTTTTCAAATATTTTTAAACATGAAATATTGTTCAGCGTTAGTTATGGGTGCTTGAAAAAAATATGCTTTTGTGCATCATTCATCAACTTCAGTACCGTTTAATTTAGACTCATGAGTGGATTAAACTCTTGACCAACTTAAATTCTCCTACATCATTTGGAGTACAACATATCAATGGCGTTTTATTAAAGAAATACGAAAGTTTTTCACACTAACTAAATATATAAAAATAATATGACTCGTTGATTTAGTATGAATGCTCTTTTTTTTGTGGACTACTCGATCTCAGTGAAATTTCTCTGACTACATCCGGTAGACCCTCGGCCAATGTATTCACCTGACTAATGGACGTTAAAATGCAGCTATCGTATGTACATGCTCAAACCATTGTTGACAGTGCGCTCATGGGTGAATTGTTGTCCATTGGTTGGGAGGTCCGAAGCCTCTAGGTAGTAGTAGTAGTAGTAGTAGTGGTAGATAGTACTAACTTATTTCTAACCTACTCTTAGCGAAAGTAGAAATCTACCTTTGAAGATTTTGATTTGAATATGATCAAGGTTTAGCAACGGCTTTCAGTTAGCTAGTTAATTCGAAATATACTGTAATTATAGAATTTCTACAAAATATAATATGTATCCCATAATATTATATAATTGTTAGTTTGTTCTTAGAATACAATTACAGGAATGTCGCATTGTGTAAATAAATAACTTAGGCCAGCCTGGATAGGTTTTAAGCCCTGTGGACACCCATTAAAGACTTTCACACATATTTTTCCATACATAAATAGCTTCGTCTATATGTAACATGGACTTAAACCCGATTTTTTTATGCTTTAATATGACCCTCGTAGCCCAGTAGGCATGACACTGTCTTCTCATATCGAAGGTTCCGGGTTCGATTCTCACTGAGCACAATGAATCTATATGACTCACTCGAGTTTGGGTGTTTTTGTAATGTGTTTTGCTTCAGTAATTGAACTTCTTGGTCTGTTGGGACGGTAGAAAAATCACAAATATCAAAAATAGTATGTGAAATTTCACATTTATTTGATGATATTATGTTATCTAAATAATGTTTTTTTTTAGATAATATTACATAAAATATAAGTAATTAAAACATATGTTCAATAATTAAGACCAATTCACTAAAAAATCTATTTTTTCAGTTCAAAATAAGGTGAGCCTTTGATTCCACAATTGAAATGTAAAATTGGTGAATCAAAATAGCAATTTAACTGAAATTAACTGTTTTGCAAACATTTTTTTCTCACATAATTATAGTATGATAACAAAAATAATTATGTATAAAAAAGGACTTTGTACTCGTAAATCGTTCCATTAACAACGTCATGATAAAAATAATTTCCTATAAAACCCTTCTTTAAATAAAAAACATAATAGTGCTAAGTTTTTCGATGTCCGTGGCAATGCTCAAGACATGCGCATTAGTGAAACAGGTTTTCAACAATGCCTCCACTTCTCAATTTCTAATAATCATTTCTGGTAGCAGAGATATCTACAATTTGATGCTGCATCGGATTCTTGCAACATTGGAATCAACATTCTAAAAAACCCATTCGTACTATGTTCAATAAATTGTGTCAATTTTTTAATACGTAGGATTAAATAGTATGTCAGAATTAAATCAGAATTAAACATAATTTATTTATTGTTTAATTTTCTCTGGTTAGAGAATGTGCGAAGAAATATTGAACTACCAATGAGCATAAGTGACCGACATTGTAGGGGACAGAGAACGATGGAAGGTAGCTCTACACAATAGCACACTCCAGACCTGATAAGAATTAAAGTGATGAAGAAGAAGAAGACAAAGAAAAAAAAATCGAATCTCGGGAACTGCGATTACGAATAAAATTATTGTGTTCTAAAATTGTAACTTTATAATAAAATACATTATAATATAGTAAATAAAATAAAATAAGCTAATTAACTACAAGTGGTTTCCCGTAGGGACAGGTAGAGAGGATATAATGCTACTTCTTTTTTCTAGTTCTTCTATCTAGTTCTTCTATCTAGTTCTTCTATCTAGTTCTTCTATCTAGTTCTTCTATCTTGGCGTACCACTTTTGCGTTGGCCACGTTTATACATCTTCCCTCTAACCTAAACCTTTACATCATATTGTAAAATGTTTGGGTTTTGGAGCTGGATACCACATTTATTCTAATTTAGGACCACCATCCCTGTAAAGGGAGACCCCGTAAATCACTAATCAAAAACTGCTGCTAATATTGATGTTGTATCTTATAAATAGGGTCAACTATAGTATCAAAAGATATTGTAATAATCTGAAAAAAATCGTAGCATTCTTTGTAAATCATATATATATATATATATATGTATATATATATATATATATAAATGCCATTCATTTAATGTCCATGAAAATATAAATTTAATACCTTCGTATTTTTTTGAAGTTTCTTTTAGTTATTAAGTGAAAGGCTATACATATTCACCATAATAATGCCACGTTTAAAGTGTATTGTAACGCATGCGTACAAGTCTGCTTCAAATAAGAATTTGAGCGCCTTTCTGTAAATAAATCATTTAAAATTATTTCGCAGAAATTGTACCTTTTTTAATGCAACCGTTTTACCCAGTGCCGTTCGCCTTAAAAAAAGATGACTGACAAGAAATTCTGAATCAGTGCAGATTTCTTTGAATGAATTTACTACCCCAATATCTCTTATGAATGGTAGTGAAGTGAGTCTAATGAAAACTGTGTTTCATCCTTGATAATTGAGTTTATACTCTATTCGTGTCTAAGTGTTCCATGACCGTAAATTATTAAATTCTCTAAATGACGGACATTGGTCGATGTTCCGAATACTGTCTTGATGTCGTATTTACGAATTACATTTGATATCTGTTTTTTTTCAGTGAATTTTTTGTTTATTACTTCCTTTCTTTTAACTCGTAGCGTCTGCTTGCTTGCTTGACGAAAAAACTTTGGATTGATTTTTAAAACTTTTCCCGTGATCCAATCGAGCTGAAACATTGCAGTCAAGATCTGTCAAATTTTCGTTAAAAAAAATAATAATTATAGTATAATTTTGGATTTTTCAAATTATTAATGGTTTTTTCATACAATTCAGTAAGTTGTATAGAGATTCCGACGCATTTGGTAGACACGAAACCCGAAAATGAGAAACGGAGTATTGAAAAAACTTGGTTTTAATGGGTTATTTTTTTATTCTTGATATCAACATATGAACAAAAAATATCAATCAAAAATATTGAGAATGCCCTTCGTAAGGTGAAACGTGTCTCACAAAAGAACTTGTAGTGTTTTTTTCTCATATGTTTCAAAAACTTAGCTTCGAATAAAAAACACGTTTTATTTTATTAGTCAACAAATTAATGTCGAAATTATTTAATTTATTTTAGTGTAAAAAAGGCATACCGAATATTTTTGACATAGCTGAGTAAGCAATAAGTATTATGTGTTGGGTTGGGATTCCAAGTATTTATGCAAAACGGAGAAATAAAAAAACCTACTTCTATTTATATTCAGTTTTTTCCCGTTGACAACTATTTTTTTAATTGAAACGTCTCTAAGTATCATTAAAAGTAAGAAAGACAGATTAAAATTACGCGATTATCTTTTATGGTTACTATGTGGCGAGGTGTACATAGTTTTTTTTCAATGTTATTTTTATATTTTATTTCATTTCATAAAATCTGTTCCTACGAAATATTATTAAAAGCAGTAAGGCATTTTGAAGTAAAGCATTATTTTATGATACACAAAATGACAAAAATGCTGACACGCCACCAGCAAAGACACAATATGTCTGAACTGACTTGACTCACTGGTCGCGGCGCGGAAGGCCTACGATACGGTCGCTGTCTCATCACTGCCAACGGTGCTTTTATTCAACCGCTGACCTGACGAGGAAATGTTCCGCAGAACAATTCTAGTACGACGCGCGCCGTTCATCTGGCTGGTAGTGTAGACACATCTCCAACATCTACCCACTGCGCGTCTAGTCGAGAGTTTTGAAATAGTGTTAAGTACTCCGCAAAAGAAAGCCGCTTGCTCAGTCAACGACTAGTTTCTCCATTACTTAAACAATAATTTGATTTAAGTAAACAATGAAAACGCTTTCAAAATGAATATTTAATAAAAACAAGTGTTTTATATTATCAATTCAAACTAAAATGAAAGATAGATTCAGTTCGTAAGAAAACTGTTATTTCTATCGAGACATTCGAGTGAAAGCAATCGATTTTCAAGATGAAATTGTCAAGTTTGTTGTTGGTTGTGCTGTGTGCTGTGCGGCAGTCATTGGCTGCCCGCATCTTGGCTCTGATGCCCTTGGATATAGCGTCCCACCACCAGTTCTGCCAGCCGATCCTGAGGGAGCTGGCGGTCAGGGGTCACCAGCTCACGGTGGTGACCCCGATAGAAGACACAAATCCGCCGCCTAACTACACGCAGATCTTGGTGCCAAGGATGAGGCTGTGGGATGCGATGAAAGGTATATACATAAGTTGTTCATATAAAAAATCTAATAATTATATCTATCTGAGATTGTTCGTTTGTATCGGCGTGTTAATTTACTTACACGAGCCAGTGGTGTGTTAAGTCTTGTATGAGAAGATGACGACCTTTTTATATCTTTTTTTAATTTTATTTCAATACTGTGGGATGCTATGAAAAATGATTACGTATATATATATATATATATATATATATATATATATATATATATATATATATATATATATATAATATTTTTCATAATTTTATTTAATTAAGAAAAAAACAGGCACGAAGTGCAACTTTTATGGATGATGTTTTCATTGCATTATTACACATTAATCGTACGAGAGGGCAATATTAAAATCATTTCAGAAGAAGCCACTGTATCAACAACTCAAAGGTACAAAATCACACAATGAGGTTTCTTGTCTCTGCGGTGTACTTTACGTCATCCCTCAGGAATTTTTGGAGTGTGTTTACTGTATCTTTTAGCCATGTTTAAATGACAGAGTTTATATCAGTGTTGCGATTTAATACATGAGAGGTATAAAAGCAAAGACAGCGATATAAAAAAAAATGGAGTGCAGTCACCTAGGTTTACTAATAAATAATGTGCTGAATTCGGAAATATAGTCTATAAACTTATAGGAAACATGGTATTGAAGGGATAAGTATATAAAATCTAGAATTCAGTTCATTCTAAATTGTAATCTTTGGTGATTGCATTCAAAACATTTTTAATTTTTTTTGATATTGCTGCCTTTGGTTTAATACCCTTCATATTTTCTATAAAGAATTCTATAAAGAATTCAGATCTTCCCCATAATCCACTTGCATTCATATTGTGGTTTGAAATCATTTTTGAATCATCAGGTATCAGATGGTTGAAAAATCACTCATTGTAATTTTTGTAGACATATTTATTATTTACTTATTTGTAATATAATAATCCCAGGCTTGTTTACATTTTTTCTTAATTGGCAGCGACCATCTTGCATCCAAAAATATTTAAATTTAATTTTCCACCGCAGAATTTTTAGTCATTATTAGTACGTATCGATGCTATCAACATATCTGAGACTGTTCGTCCAGTCAATATTCAGATATTTTGTACATGTGTATGTGTTTAAATACAAAGTTTATAAACCTGTATGAAACATTTATGTCAATAGTTCATATACAAAAAGGTGTGAAATCTCCCTCCGATATCCTCAAGGTGAGAATTCACAGCACACGAACGATTATGATAATCAGTATAAAGCGATTTAATCTTGGAGTTATATGGAGAAAAAGTGCATGTAAATGTGTCTTTATCGCAACTCTCGGTAAACCTTGTGTGGCGTGTGGACACGCACCTTTCATTAGAAATGGTATGTGAAACGTTCCAGCTATGTGCGAAATATTACGAATGTTTTTAACCGGCAATAACCCGTCATAATGACGGTTAATTGTAATAATGATTTAAATCATGGATTAACGGTAGTTTTTGACATCTCATTGTTTTAAATGCTGATATTTATTTATGGTTAAATTGCTGAAAAGTTGGCTATGAATAAAGTGATATAAATATAAATGATGGATTTGGCGTTATTAGATTATTCATGATGACAAATTATTGTAAACTATATTAACCTTGTAACCTCTACTGAGTTTAATATATTTTATAATTTCACTACTAAGTTTCGATAGAATCAGAAATTGTTATCGACAGATGATAGATACTTCGATACTTCACCTAAAAGTCAGTAGAGGTAGACCTCTTTCAATAGAAGAGAGACAATCGTATTAGTATGTGTAAGCCGTGCGTATAACGCGCATTGTATCGTTGTGTTGGTGTTTACGGGTATAAACACAGACACAACGAAACAATGTGCCTTGTACATACAGCTTTCACATACTAATTCGATTGTCTTTCATACATGAAAAGAGGTCTAACAAGGTTTATATAATTTATTAAGTAATAACAAATTAACTTAAAGAATCCTAACAGCACCATCTGTCAGCATTAGTTACAAGTGTAGCGTTAGGTGTAGACATACATACAATTACTATAGGTAGATTTTTGATAGTGATGTGTTACTAAAATTATTAATATGGAATAAATACGCAACAAACTGGTAGTATTAATATGGGACAAATTAGAAGAACAGACGGGAGGCGTATTTATAACCCCTGTAAAGTAGGTAGAGACCATTAATAATTATTTATACTTGATGTGTCGTAACACTAGCGTTGGAGTGCAAAGTCACGTATAGTTAAATATTTATCGCGAACCTGCATGGCCAGAGATATACGATAGTAGTGTACTGTAGATACTAAACGTAGGCTTTTAATAATATAAATATAGTTCCGTACAAGCTAGCACATTTTTTTAATAAAATGGATAAAGAACAATGAACTCTACGCGATTCAGTTTTGTGACAGCAAAATTGTTTCTGCATTGATTCGGCAAATGTGCAGTTTTTTCCTTCACAGTGTCTTTATTTCAAGTCCATTATGAGGTATGGAGAATACAAGGGTATGATCACATTAACTGAACGAAGTTTCATGTTTTTTTTTTCAAAAAATGGACGGATTCTCTTCAAAAGTTTGGTAAATTTTTAGGAGGCGGAATTTCCAATTGCTATACATGTCATCTATCTAAGTATAATTATTTCGATTTGCGTCTGTCTTTTTTGTCGGTCCATAAATACGTAACTTTCTGAAATTAAAACATTGGATAAATAGAGTGTGATACGATATAAGCGCGCGGCTAATGTTGCGTGGTCACGCAAGGGTTGTTATTCATCAATCATAATAATTTTGCTGTCTGCGTGTTCGCCTGTCCGTAACTTCCTGTAACGTCCGTAATTTAATTCGAATTCACTGCAAAAAAATCGAAATTACACGGATGGAAATAGGGCGCGTACCTAAGAGGCGCAAGCGGCAGGCACATCTCTACAACCGCCTCTCCGTGACGCGAATCATGTTCTTTGATTTATCACGGGTTCACGGTTAGTTATTAGTATTTCCCGTGATTTTTCACGGTTGTATAGCTATTATGCTGTATTATGTACCTGTAGCTAATATGCTATTATCAGGTGCGGACAGTCAGTATGTTACAACATGAGTTGTACCAGAACATTCATATTGGAAAAAAAGCGAAATTAAATATAGATTTATATAAATATTCATATAAATATTAATATGAAAAATATTATGATATACTAGCAAATGACGTAGTTTTACATGTTCGAATTTCAGCTTAACATTAATTAGTAGTTGAGTGTTATATTCTAGTGGAATATATATCGAAACATAATCCTCTTATACAAAGTTTTTAATATCTGTTTTTTAATAAAAATATTTTTGATCGATGTGCAACTGTTCTAGAAAAATGCACCTTGATACGGATTTTTGTTTTGAGATTATTTGTATTGAATTGTATAAAGAATTTTTGTATTTTATAGAGAATTCAATTTACTTCAGCCGCGAGTTAAGGCTGTGAAAACAACGCGATCTAGCGTCTTAGTACCGTCAGTGATGGATATTATTACATTATGTGTTGACACTAGCTGTAACCCATCAAAAATGAATGTACTTTTAAATGTCAGTTCGTAAAGAATAATTATTTATTTACATATAAAAAAAAGAAAACGAAAAAATTTAGGATACCACAAAGAAGTTATGGACGGACGGACAGACAGCGAAATTATTATAACTGGGATAATATACATCTTATGTTGGAGAACTTAGTAGTAATATATAGCTTATTTTAACCCGTCAATTCCCATGTGGAAACCAGTGGCAGTAGAGGGAATTGGATAAAATTTATGTATGTTTTTGTTGGATATGCATACTTATATCCTATGAATGCACATCACTGGTTATAATAATTAGCTGAGAGGTAGTTGACACGGTGTAATCGGCAAATGTGTACCAAACACCAATCAAAAATTAATATATATTGACAAAATAATATTAAAAAAGTATTAGCTATTTAATAGTTTATGTTTTGTTAGCTATTTTATGGAATATAAGTCATATATTACCTATCATAAATCTCTGGCCGATGGCCACGCAATTAGTCTATACTGAATAACTATAGCAAGATTACAAGATTAACCTGCCCATAAAATAGCCTGTTTTGATTCGTTGTAAGAACGTTGTACCGCTTTAGGGTAGCGCAAGATCTCATACACCTTCAGAGAGTGTACAATCAGACCACCATCTATTTCTGAGTAGGACTGGAAAATTGCATTACAGGTAAATCGGCAAAATACTGAAGTTAACACGGACTTACCGTTAATTGTGAAGGTATCAAGTGAATGGGATTATAATATAATATGAAATAACAAGTTGAAAAAATATAAAAACCATTTGTTGTATTATTCATATTTTTAACACAATTGGCAATGAAAGTCTTTATATTTATAGAACAAAATTAGAGAAGGTGCAAAGTGTTGTATACTTGGACTGCAATGTAAAAAAAAATGGGATCTTTCTGTTGAAATCTATTGCCGCATTAGCAAGCACGTGCAACATTTATTCGCATGAAAAAGATGTTTTGCCAAACATTCTGTCTCAAGTTCAAAAGTCGTGATCTCAACTTTGGATTGCAAATGCGAATAGTCAGATTCTACATGTTTTCGGTATATTTTATGGAACGAAAGCATGGATGCTTACCGATGGATTGATGAAGCATTTGAGATCTGGATCTACAGAAGAATACTCAAAATAAGCTGGATGGACAGATTTAAGAATGAAAATGATATGATTCGGATTAAATCAAAAACTTCAATATCTTGGACACGTGATGAAACATCCACAGAAGTCCGCGATCTTTTATTTTATTTTGGGATACATACAGCACAATGTAATATAAAAAAAATATATAATATCAAAAAAACATTCATTAAGCATGACCAGTGAAGTTTCCTCGAAGCTGGTAAAAAAAAACTAAGTAAAAAAATGATAATGATTACGTGATAAAAGTTCAAATTGTGATAATGCATAAAATGAGAAGGGTGGGAAGAGGGAGGGAATGGGATTCAATTAAAGAAGTATTAAATTTATTTCAATAATCATAAATGATCTTGCACTTCATAATGGAGGGAAAGATTGCCGGATATCGTGGCCCTGGAAAAAGGAGAACATAATAGCTGAAAATCCCGAGACAGTGGTTTAGGCCCGGTTGTTTCAAGTCGAATCAAAATAAGCGTTCGTTTCATCATCATCATCACTCTTGGCACTACAATCCTTGGTGGGTCTTGGCCTATTCAATAATTTTCCTCCACTCATCTCGGTCTAGTGCCGGCTCTCTCCAGTTTGGAAGCTCTAAGGCAGAGATATCTTTGAGGACGTTGTCACTCCATATTAATTTTGGCCTTCCTAAGCTCCTTCGCCCTATTGGCCTTGAGTTCAGACTTTGGTGCTTGATGCTCGGACATTCTCTCCACATGACCCAGCCACCGGAGTCTTCCCAGTTTTATAAATTGTGTGACGTTTGGCTCCTTAAATAGAGTATAGAGCTCATTGTTGTAACGTCTGCGCCAAAGTCTATTTTCTAGAACCGGTCCGAAGAAATTTTCCTTTCAAAAACGTCCAGTGCTCGCTCATTCACCTTAGTTAGTACCCACCCACGTTTCAGCTGCGTACGTGAGCACTGGCCTATTAATCGTTTGTACACTAATATCTTGGTTCATTCGTTTTAAGCATAAATATTTACGAAAACGGATCGTCTGATAAAATCTATGCTTAAAACATACGTTTACTTTGATCCAACTTGTAACAACTGGGCCTTAGTCAGTCTAAGGTAGCACTATTCTGGACCTCGGTAAATAAAATGATGACAGACAACATCAGTTGAATGGATAAAGCACAAAAATAAATTATCTAAAATAAATTGGCTACTTATTAGAACAATGGTTTATGCATTATCGCATCGATTTACGAGTGTTAAAAATGATTACAAATTATTTACACCGTTTATAACAGTATATTATACGGTAATAAAATAAATTACAGATTATTTATAAATCACATACCCAATTAATGAAATTGCAATGTTGAAGGTTGTGTCGAAGAACAAAACAAAGTGCAACTGTATTTCGCGAAACTTCCGAGGAAACTAAAAGGTTCGAGAAAATGGCCACCAAGGGATGAATAATAATCATTAAGGTACCTTAAGCTTGACCAGTCTTTTTGCGATGGTTAGTCTCGAACTAATGTTACACCAGAGAAAATTCTACGCATTACCAAGTAAACGAACCATACAACAAAACACTCAACGATCCTGCTTTCTGCAAATATTGTTGTTTAAAAATATTTATATAAAATACATTTAAAAGTAAAAATATGTTACCGAAATTACCGGTATTTGTAAATTTATTTACTGTTAAATCGGTTTAGCGAAATCTGGTAATGCATACCCAATTTATTAGTTATTTTATAAGCAGATATTCAGATTATAATTCCTAAACTAAAATATTTTTTGGATAAGAATTTTGTACACAATTGTAGAGAAGTGGACTGTACAATTGTGTGCAAAATTACACAGGATAATGAATTGTGATATATAAGGCTGGAATAATGAGAAAGAATACATCTTTATTAATAATACTAGGTTTTAGCCATGACCCCTCAAAAACGACGTTCTTTTATTATATATTTCAGCCGCCTGTTAAGGCTGTTAAAACAGCGCTATCTAGAATAGTGTGGCATCTTGATAACGATAGTAATGGAAATTATTAAACAGAGAATTATCATTTTGTTGCTTCTTTTACCTCTTTTTTATATTATACCTCATTATTATTTGAGTCAATTGGTAGCGTTAGTGACGGACATTGTAATGTAGAGAATTATAATGTTTTTGTACCTCATTTTGTGCATCTAATCCTCATCTGTGCCATGTGGTAGCGTTAGTGACGGACGTTGTTACACAGAGAATTATATATTTTGATTGTCGATTAATACCAAAGGCATATGCGATGTAGAAATGGATGAACATCAGTTTTAATGTTTATTAAATTGAAATATGAAAAAAAAAAAAACAATATTTTCATTTTATTTTATAAAAATTTTGAAAACATACTAATTTTGTAAACGGAATGAAATCATCTATTGGATTCTAGGAAGTTACGGACGGAAAACGCAATTATTATTATTGGCGATAATACAAATAATATAAATACCGGCCATAAAGGTCGTAATAACACGGCACCAGAAGACACAAAAAAGAACATAGTCTATATATTTTATAAAAATCAGTCTGAAACAATACTCTCAAAAGGTGAGTTCTAACTCTAACTCTAACTCTAACTATTAATAATCGATACGCACTTCTGCCGATACGATACCGATACTGATGCGGACAGTGAAGATTGAAGGTGTAAAAAGTTGTAGTTTTAGATTAGAAACAGACCAAATTACTTGTACTTATAATATTTTTTAGAATGTTTACTTTATAAAGAAATTTTAAAAATTGTAATTTAACAGAACATTACGTTCAGATTATTATATGAGTACCTTGTTGGTGTAGTGGTCACGATGCTCGCCTAGTGATCTGGTGGTCGGTGGTTTGAGAACCATTCTAGAATACCTGCAATTTAGTCATAACATAGACTTTTGGCTTAGTTTGAGAATATCAAGAATATTGATGCGACACATTTTCCGTCTTTGCATCTTTATTTTGTTAAAAAAGAAAAAAAGATTAGAAACTAATAATCAAAATTCACATTTATGAGATTTTTATTCAGGAAACACACCATCCTTAAATTACTCATTCGGAAACAGAAATATCTTTGTGCCATTTTTTTCAAATTTGGATATAGAATATCGCTGCGCCAGAAAATGAGAAGATCTGCTTTTATTAATACATCGAGTGATCTCAGATATCTCTCTTGTTCTTCTTTGAGAGAATCAGTGCTCAGAACAGAGAGACTCATCTTCTTCAGCCCCCTTATTATTAAGGGGGCATTTATACATAGATGATCTATAGTGCGAAAGTCAAAATATATCGGTGTATCGGCAAATTAATATCGCCGATTCCGATATTTTGGAAAACCAACGATATCGCCGATATACGGTAACGGATGCATCCTTAGTTCTAACGGGATATGTTTAAATAGCTCTTTTCGTCTGCGTCCGCCTTATAAACTAACGGTCAAAAATACGTCACCATAATTCTTGTTCCATATTTGTCGAAATTTTAATAAGAAAAAAAAAAAGAAAAAATAATGATTATAAAGAACTTGGAAAAGTGTTATTTAGTTGAGTCTCGCTTTAAATAAATAATTTGCCATGACTTATTTGTTTATCCTTTGTTTCTTTCACATGGAATACAGCCAAGTTTTTCACATTAAAATAATTAGTTAAGCTAGAATATAAAACGCCTTTTATTATTTTAATGTGTTTATTTAACTGCTTCAAAAATATTAAAATATTTAAAAACAGGATTCCATTGATCATAATAAGGTAAATATTGGCTTAAACGTGAACAAGTTAAATGTTGTTCAAGGTTTTCCTTGTGCTAAAATTCCATCAGTTCAATACTTGAGTGCCCACTAAGGTTTACAGAAGATTTTAAATTAAATTTTCTAGATATTTAAACGTAAAGTATAAATATTTCATCTTATTCATTTTTGTTAATAGCAGGGTTAATGCAGAATTATAACTTATACACGGATAAACTTATGTTTTGTTCCCCATGAATTATATATATTTATTTATTTTAAAGTGTCCTAATTATTGCTCATTTTTCTTTTAAATATGTTTTGATTTTATCTTTTATATTTATTTCTTGGTTTATTTTATTTTTTATCCTATTTATCTGGTATATTGGTTAAATTATTATTATTTTACTTAATAACTAATTTGTCAAAGGTTTCTAATTATTTCTGTTTGCTTATGTACTGATCATCGTTTATATGTATTGTTCATTTCTATTGTTAATTTATTTTATATTGTTTTACATTGTTACATTTCATATTGTTCATTTATCTTTAATATGTTTTATTAATATTATTATTTTTTAATTATTTACTGTAAAATGTGTTTTATGTTAGGCATATAAAATACTTTTAATTTTCTTGTACTGTAAAAGCCCACTAGGGCGTTGATTAATAAATTAGTAAAAAAAAATATTAAGAAATTACTATTTAAGGATTTCACATAGATTTTGAATAATTAAAAAAAATTATTACATTTATCTAGCTAACATTTGTTAAAAGTAGTACTTCTTCAACATGTGCTTGAATTGAAGAGATATTTATGAGATTTTCGTCTCGAGGCTCTCTGAGACAAGAATTATGCTCTCATGAGTTTTTTGGAGACATTTCTCTGCTTTCCTAGTCCACACCAAGACCCAGATCCAAAATGATTAATAAATCACCACTCGGGCCCCATCTCTCGCTTGTTGTATATCAAACGTCAAATATCAGTCCATTGACCGTTGATGTTCTGTTCGTCCGTTGGGTGATTTTTAATCTATCCTGCAGCATAATAAATTTAATGAATGCCTTCTGCTTGTATAAATTTAAAAAATAAATAGTTGTACGTATTTTAGCTTATCTTTAGATTTGTCTCAAAGTTTGTACGCGTACATCCAATAAAATACGGGGGCAGAAGTCAATTACCTATTCTATTGTTATTCAATAACTTATTTATGTATTGTTTATGTACTCTGACGTACAACTTAATGAAAAAATCTTTTATTTAGACCGAGAAAATAAACATTGAATTAATATTTTCCGAGTGTTGAGAAATTCAACAACGTCTGCAAAGAACTCAACATTTTTTATTTATTTCTTTACTTATTTACATATTATCACAATTTATATATCACATTTTTTACATAAGTTTATGACGCCCCACTAGATTAAACCTGTTCGATAAATGGCAGTTATAATTAAAAATTACTGTAATTCAATGTAAAACAATACTTTATAAAAACAATATTAAAAAAATATAGAAATACTTGAAACAAAAGAAATATTAAAGATAGGATCAAATTATACAATATACCTAGTAAAAAGAGTTATAAAACAAAAGAGTAAAAAATATAAAATACAAAAGATTTAAAAATATAACATCCAAAGAGTAGAAAATATAAAACATTGGTTTATTATTTATCTATTTTTCTACAATAACATTTCAAATATTATTAAATTTGAATTATTTTACATTACATTATTTGATTATATTGTATGGTAGAATACAATTATTTTCTAAAATTTACCGTTAAAATTTTGTCTCTAATTACACCATTTAGTATTTCGTTGGAATGTTAAAAAATAAGTACAAAAGAACATCACGCTTAATATTTATAGATGCTTGAAAACGCAAGGCAGTATAAGAATTCAAAACAACAATTTACACGGCAATTCTCGAGTCGAAAAGTAGAACAGTTGTGGTCAGCGTCGAAGAAAATTAAAAGAACTCCACGGAATACTTGTTTCTAGTTAGTTTTCCAACACAACATTAGTTTAGTTTACAAATTAAACTTTTTATGAGTTTCTGGAGTTTGTTGTACCGCAGAGTACTACATTTTACATGAAATACATAGGAATTCCAGATTATTAATTTTGTATTCAGCACTTATTTATTATTTAACTGTCTAATAATGTGAATATATTTTAATCCCTTTACTACACTGCAATGCGGTATTATATCAATAAAAAATACATATTATTGTAAATGCCACCACAAAAGCCTTCTTCTTTTTAATACCATTTGTTATTTCGACTGTATATATATTTATCTCAAAATATCTGTCTGGTACATTAAATAATTTTTTTTTAAATATCAATTACATTTAAATGTTTTCGTCTAGGGAAATAAATAAGGAACATTAATCAGTACTAAAGGGAAATTTTGAGACTTTAAGTAAAAAATGTTGTCCATTGAAATATGCGTGGGCATCTAATTATTAGAGGTCTCTTTTATTACTCTGAATTCGATTAAATATTTTATTTTCATGAAAAAAACAATAAAACTACTTTTAGCAGTATAGAACATTTGTCTATGAAATGTGTTAATTTTAATGCTTTAGTGCATTATAAATATTGTCACTGGACGTGGCTGTGGGAAGAAAATGAAACATTTAAACAATTTAAACTTTTATTTAGTGCGCAAAATCACTGGATACGAATTTTACCAGAGCACTGTTCTTAGATTCACAGTCGTTGAAAGCTAATATAATATTTCACTTATTATCCAATTAATAATTCGCACTAATTTTCTCGTCTGTTGAACACATTTTATTGTGCTGTTTCTATTGAATTGATCACTTTCGAGAATATTCCGCTCAATTTTCGCATGTACTTTTTCTGATATCTGTCACCCGGTTTACACGCGCTGGTCACACTGCTTGAATCACTGTTTTTTTCAAACGTCAACAATTAACATTGCGCAGTAGCCGGCCAATAGTTTTCATAGATAAATGTCACTTCGAGATGTTTCGAGAATTTACGAAAATAGCCCAGTCATCTAGTTACAATATTTTGAAATCATCGATGATACGTAATGAGATGGATAGAACTTACGACATTATGCTATGCTAAACGCCTGTGATATGAAAATAGGACTAACTTGACAGTCTGGAATGAGGTTCGAACCCGCGACCTTTGGATCTCGAAGCGAGTGTCCTAACCACAAGACCAACAAGCTACTTTTTCCTTCCTGATCAGCTATTTATTATCAGTTGATGATGCACAATCTGCCGTTTTTTATTACATCTTCATCTCTTTTGTATTCTTAAAGGTTGTGTATATATTACATTATTTATGTAATTAATATAATAAACAAGAATATCTTTTTTTACCCCACTTATTTAAATATTTAGCATTTATTATTATGATTTACCAAGCAAAGCAATTAATTGATAAGTTGAACGTATAACTTTACAAGTTTATTAACGAAGGTATTGTATATTTACAATATAATTTTACTACTTTGAGCTCGTTAGGGTGATTAAAATATATAAAGGTTTCTCATTAATTATAACTGTAATGAAAAATAAACATTATTTACAATTTACTGTTTTTTCCAATACGGTCTTTTTATTTTTAAATAACGGTAAAATAATTTTATTTCCAATCACAGAAAATACGGTAAATATCTTCTTTCCGTGACGTCAACCTTCGTGTTGTGATCTAGCCGTAACATCACCTGCCTACACTTACTATTTTTTGTTAGTTTTCATTGAAGAGGAATGAGCATTAGACAATTTAATAGATAATCAAATGAGTTTTCAGTAAAATATCTAATCTTTGGAATTCTATAACTCTAAAGTGAAATGATTTTTCTAACAATTTGATATATTTTATTTTATTGTTTAAGAAACAAATACACAAAAAATCGTCAATCGGTCCGAAAGATGGTCCCATAGTGACGTCAGAGTACAAAGTGTAAATATTTTGTAAACATGACATGAGGACAGAGTTTTTATGACAAAGAAATTACAAGTAATGGTTATCATTAAATTGGGTGAACAACACAAACTTTGTTACCTCTATTTGAGTTAAATTATAATTTTATATTTTTCTACTCAAGTTCCGAGAGTAACAGAATCTCTTATCGACAGGTGAGGTATTAAACTTTAAGAGATTCTGTTACTCTCGAAACTTGAGTAGAAAAATATAAAATTATAATTTAATTCACATAGAGGTAACAAAGTTTGTGTTTTTCAACCAATTTAACGATAATCATGAATAATATCTGCAACGTTACGCCAAATCCATCACTATTTTAAAAATTATGTTTTTTACGATAAAGAAACGAAACTAACTTATTTATATAAGAAATTTATTTTCGTTCAAATAACAATCAGATATTCTGTAACAATATAGGTATGTTGTATAATAAAAAAAATATTTTATTTCCAGATATGATCTCGGATGATGAAATATTCAAATCAGATCCAGTAAATCTGTACACAAACCAAATGCACCTCTGGAACTGCACTCTGAGACTAACAGAATTTATTATCAAATCTTCACAATTCCAAAACTTCATCGCCAACGATAAAACAGAATACGATCTCGTCATATACGAAGCCTTTTTTCAAGAAGCTTTTCTTGTCTATGCCTCAAAATTCAAGGCCCCACTTGTGGCAATATCCACGATTGGCGCGGGTCACTTCATCAATCAGCAAATGGGAAATCCTTACGAACTGTCGTACGCCAGTCACGAATTCTTGGAACTCTCTGGAAAGTTCAAGTTCTTTGACCGCCTGAGAAATGCTTTTTGGACCTTGGTGGACTTTTACGAGAGGAGCAACTACCTCCTTTTTGAGCACGAAGAACTGGTTAAGAAACATTCTGACAACCTACCGCTGAATCTGCAGAGCATATCAATAATAGAGAGAAATGTGTCCCTTGTCTTGTTGAATTCTCATTTCAGTATTGATGGCGTTAGAGCCAACATTCCTGGAGTTGTGGAAATTGGAGGAGCTCATATTAAGGAACCAAAGGCATTACCAGAGGTAACCGATATTCAATTTGTTATACATTTGTTGTCATTTTTCATTGCGTATGGCTTCAATTTCAAATATGGATTTAATTTTGAAAATGTTTATAAATATAATTGACTATAAACTTGTATTCTAATGAGTGGCGTCGTATATCGTTACTTAAATATTTGTAAAAGTAAACTTTTTATGTGAATGTATTATTGTTATTATATTTTTCTTTTGTGGGTCGATTAGACACAATGTTATTAAATTACAGTGTAAAAAATCACAGTGTAATTAAACTATCGTCCATCAAAGAAAATTATTTTAGAAATATAAATAAGCCCACAATTTTTTTAAAATCATTCGATGATAATTTTTTCTAAATGGTGACATTTTATACCAGTGCCTTAAGTATTTGTAATAGTCAGTATTAAATGTGATTGTATTATAATTATTTGATTTATATTCTTGGTTAATCTTTGAATTATAACGTTATCTTTAAATTTAACTTTTTCATAAAAAATATTTCATCAGTGATGATTATTCGTTCTATTATCAAATACAAAATATTTTATTATATTATTAATCAACATGGAAGTTAATTTTTGGTGCAACATGATAATTTAAAAAATAATTTTAACTTTGTATCACACACACTTAAGATATATGAATAATTGCTATTATCTTTTCGAAAGGAGCAGACATGTTAACTTGTTAAGTTCGCCGGATAATGAGAGGGATTGCTCCTCTCTATACTATAAGTGATTGTTTATTTAACTCAGCGTAAAACAAAGTTAATTTAAAAAAATCTAAATTAAAAATTCTAATTTCTATAAATTCTATGATCCATTCTAGTATAAACCACTTCACATAAAGTTTTCATGTAATTAAGTTTTAGTTATATTAAATATAAAGGTAAAACTATTAAGTGTTTTCATAAATCTTGCTAAAAAAACATTAAATAACATATAGATATCTAGTTTAACTAAAACAGACCTCAATAATCAGTCTAATTAACCAATCACCCAGCGTTTTTATATTAAACGCAGTAAAATTATTTTATCTACTAACATATTGAATTATGAAAGATTTATTTAATGTATTTACGTTTTAATCATTTATTATATTTACAGAAGGTGAAAAATTTCATGGATGGAGCCAAGTACGGAGTTATTTACTTCAGTTTGGGCAGCACGATGACAAGCAATGAGGTTCCTAGAGAATACGTGAACCTCTTTCTGAAGGTCTTCTCGAGTTTGAAGCAAAGGGTTATTTGGAAATGGGATAATGACCAGCTGTCAGGAAAACCTGACAATGTGATGATTGGCAAATGGCTCCCTCAAACAGATATATTAGGTACGTGTATTGTGTGGAGTCTTTGAGAAATTTTCAACTATAAACTTGTGTTTATAATGGTTATTGCCAAGAAATCTTTATTATTTTTAGAACAAATGAGAAAAGTTAGTAAGAGAGATATACCTTTCCCTTTTATCTGCGAGTTCTTCAAAGCTGTAATATTTCCGTGAATAAGCGCAATGTAAAATTAATTTCTCTTATCCTAAAAAAACAGTAAAAGTAGTGAAAAGCTTTGTAAAGGAAATCCGACTAAAAATACTCATAAAAAACTTATTTAAGCAAATTGAGAATAATAATTTTTAGGCGTATTCTAATGCCTATGTTACATTATTCGGAAGAATATCATATACACATTAAACATAATATTTCTTAATATTCCGCATTAAAAATATGGAGGTATCATTACCAGCTGCGAAATAAATGTATACTATGTCATGGAAAGGACTATAGATATCTCTAGCATAATCATTTCAAATATATGAAAGAAACTGATTTAGAACACATATACAACTTTAAAAAATTGATGAGTGGAGTTTTATTTAAAAATGTTTATTTAAAAAATTAATCAATTAATAAAAATAAGAACTACATATAAGGTCGATATATTCACGGAAACATAAAGGGTTGCTATAGCTTAGTGGTCAGAGCACCGGCCCCGGAAAGGAGGTGACCTGGGTTCGAATCCCAGTAGTAACCTAATATTTTTTCGTGAATTAGATTTTTCTGTATGCCTTTCTAATTGATTAATTGATTTGGTTATTAAATATTTCACAGAACTTTGTTCTGAAAAATTACAACTTCACAAATATGAATGTGTTTTGAATATATATGACTTCATTTTTATTTACTTTTTGTCCCCGCGAATTATATATATTTATTTATTTTTAAGTTTCCTAATTATTGTTAATTTTCCTTTTAAATGTGTTTTAATTCTGTATTTTAATTTTTTGTTTTGGTTTATTTTATCTTCTTACCCTATTTATCTGGTTTATTGGTTTGATTATCTTTATTTTAATTTATTACTAAGTTGTTAAAGGTTTCTAAATATTACTATTTGCTTTTGTACTAATCATTATTTATACCTATGTATATATATATATATATTGTTCATTTCTCTTAAATATGTTTTACTTCTATTATTTATTTTTTAGTTATTTACTTTAAAACGTGTTTTATGTTAGGTATATAAAAATCCTTGTAACTTTCTTGTAGGTACTATAAGAACCCACTAGGGCGTAGATTAATTAATAAATAAATAAATAAATAATGAATGATTTTTATGGAATACGCCTCTCTGCCTATTTTCAATGCGTTTTTTGATCAGAAAGTGGGTCGAATTATGATAATAAGATTTCTGGCTGATGAAGCTAAATAAAAACGTGAAAATGATGTAAAATTACCCGAACAACTTAAAGAACCATTTTCAAAATTTAACACACTTCGTTTCTTTCAGCTCATCCAAAACTGAAGCTGTTTATCACACAAGGAGGCGCATTGAGCATCCAGGAAGCCGTTTCAAGATCTGTACCCGTGATCTGCATGCCGCTGCACGGAGATCAACTCAGGCAGTGCGGCCAGGCTAAGCACTTGAAATACGCCGAAAGTATTGTAACAAACAAAATCACAGAAGAAGGATTCAGGAACACAGTCAAGAAGGTGTTGGAAGACCCTTCCTACAAGGAAGCGGCCAAGAAAATAAATAGTCTATTCAGTGATAGGCCCATGTCCGCAATGGATACAGCCGTGTATTGGATCGAATACGTCATAAGGCACAGGGGTGCGCCTCATATGAGTTCTCCCGCTAGAGAAATGGGCTGGTTGGAGTACAACCTGGTGGACGTGTCATTATTTATGGCAATATGTTTATACTACACTTATTGGATACTCTCCTGGTTATTCTGGAATGTGGCTTTACGAAAAAAGATCCCGAGAGACGACCTAAAAGACCTCATCGAACAACACAAACCTAAGAAAAGGAACTGAATTTGTTGTATAGATGATAGGATTCAAATATTAATCTGTTGAGTATTCACTTACTGCAAGGCTGTTTTATTCATTTTACACATTTTTCATGCCGGTCGAATGAACTTTTTTTCAGAATTTAATTTAATTACGATTTAATCAATAATTTGAAAAATTGTTGAGAATTCGATGTTACCTCATGTTACGTTTAATGGTTGGTTAGAAGATATTACTTATTAACTTTTCAAAATGTTAATATTTTACTACTTGAACAATTGTGTAGCTGAATACGATGTAAAATGAAGTTTTATTTTTAATAAAATAATTATAATGTTTAAGAAATAATTTATTATTCAAAATTGATTTCTACTGGTGACATTACGAAATTATTTACAAAATATTTTGAGTATTTTCAAAATTTTAAAAACAATACTGGGTTTTATCCCCAGGGGGACATCATTAATCGAAATATATTATACGTATCTCATAGAGACGAAGCTATTTTTTTATATGGGCATGTAAGAATTGTACGGCTGGTAGTCAATCATGGGGGGAATTGGTGAACGTTGTGTAAAGTAATCACTTAAGTCAACCGTGCGTCAGGTCGTAATCCCTGTAAATACCCAAAAATGACTTCTCCATATAAAAAATGACTTCGTCTCAATGAGAAATCTACAATATATCTTGATATAATTATTTTTTGTTATTGATGATTAAATATAATTCTTTATTGTTGAAACAAACAGGGTGGCCTGAAGCTTTTGGCCTAAAAAAACATATAATGCTTGCATAAAAATATTAAATACTATTAAAGAACGTCTGTGAAAGACCTGGCACGGGCAGGTAAATTAATTAGAGGACTGAGATGAATTCATTCGTGTATTATTCACATTTCCCGTATTGATTATCCTGACCCATCGTCCATAACATAATATTTTCCAACGCAGTTTGATGAATGGAAAAAATCTGAGTCGGCCTGGTGCAAGAGTACTCAAATGACCAGCGACCAAAAGTAATTTCTTTATTGGTTTTCTATTTTAAGTAATTTTAATATTTTATAAAAGTTACTCAAAATTACCATACAGCAGTAACTTTATGGTGTAACATGATTATATCAATGTACAATAAAATAAAAATACTTATTAAAATAAAAATAGTTATTCGTTTGGAAAAATACTGTGAGTATTTTTCCAAACGAATAACAGCTGATGAGGAATTGCTGATCTTAAAACTACAGTATACAGAATAACTCAATGTGTAGTACGTGTAGTACAATGCTTAGATTAGTATAAATTAAAATTATTTTTATACATTTTATGTTTTTAGAAGTTTTAATCTCTTTCCTACTTTCCAGATACATTTATTTCATTATTCCCGTTTGCATCTTTAATTGATTTATTGAACGTTTATATATTTATAAAATATATTTATGGGTAAACTGGAAACATAAATAAAATAAAATATATTCCCATTTGCAAACGTAAAATAATATTCTAATTCTTCTCAATATTGGTGTCAGCGATATCAATATTGAATTGTGGTTTACTGGGGAAAACAATGAAATTATTATTCATTACTTCGATAAATTTATTACACAATAAAGATTTCAACCAGCGGTTTAACTCTTGATTAACCGCATTTCGAGGTTAAACAAAACTAAATTTGTTTGTAAACCAGTAACAATAATCAAGTAGACAATTGCGTGTTAATATACACTTAACCTGATTCTTACATAAATAAGTACATTAATTACAGTTATTTCATGTCATCAAGATTATATTATAATGATGATAAAGCCCGAGATTGAGCTCAAAATAGATAATAATTAATTTAAATGGAATGATGGTGGATACATATTTTTATCAGAAGTCAGCTATAAAAACTATATTAACCACTCAGTAAGATTAAATTTAATCAAATGTTTGAAATAGTTTTTTTCTAGACACGAGATTTTTAACGAATGAATAATTTAAGTTTTTCAAGGCAAATAAAATCAGCTCTAAAATGCGAATTAAATTTACATAAAAAAAGTAAAATATGTATTTTTTAATTCGTATATAATAACTTGTTTTGGATTATTAAATATGATTTAAAATTGAAGTTTCTGTGACATATTTTTTAAATCGCCCTGGAAAAGCAAATTTCATCTCGCATGTTTGCCTTGTAATAATTTTGTGTTAAAAAGTATTCAAACATGAAAATCGTGAGCCACCATACGATAGCAATAATACAAATAAAGTTTATTTTTATATTAAAGTTAATTATTGATTCGTTTTTTTCTGCTGTATAATAAAGTGTATTGTTGATGGTACACTGTTTGCCAAGCATCTCTGTCCTGGATACCATACATAGGTTAATTGTGGTTGCTTGATACCGTGCTCAAAATGTATATTTTTTAAAAATAGAGATGCATATACGGAATGTTGTCGCATTAATCTTCTTACTATTTTCACATTAAGCCAAATACTTATATTATGAAAATCGGACAACCTCTCTGGTGTCATGGGATTATTGAGCCTCTGACCATTGGAACACGTTGACAGTTGAGAGAACAAGTTGAGAATCATAGCCACTACACCAACAAGCTACTCATTTAGTGAATGAAATTTTTTCTTGGTTTTTGATTTGACTGGACTGGATGATTATTATGAGACATATTATGAGAGGAATAAAATAATATCTAAAGCAACTCATCATCAAGGGGAAAGTAATTGGTAAAAGAAGAAGAAGAAGTAGGAAAAAGCCGCATCTCATGGCTGCTTGAGGGACTGGTATAAGTGCAACTCGACTTTGGTTCCATGCGGCGGTAAATTAATAGGAGATGACACCGTATGAAGAAGAATAAGATTATTGCGTATTTTTATCACTCTAGTAAAACATGATCGATTACTAGAATCGTGTTTCATATCATCATCAGCTAGTTTTTATCCACTGCTGGATAAAGGCCTCCACGAGTAGTCATGTATTTCTGCAGTATGTGATGGATTCATCTTATTTTTATACATCATACATATATGAGTAGAGTTTGATTTAATTTCAATGTATTATTGTAGATCGCCAATCAAATGTTCTTTTACATTTTATATTTTGTTTTTAAATAAAATGTTTTGATATTTATTTGATAAGAAAGATTTAATTGATATATTTTACAAAATAATACTACGAAAATTACATTATATTTTTATGTGGGATACAATAGATGTCACATCTGATGGTTAAGTCTATGACTACGGGTTAATTTTTTACTCATGGCACTAGTCAGTCAGTGATCAATTTGTTTCCAAAATATATTTATTTTTTATTACAATAATAAAACATCATAGCACGTACTTTTGTTTAATTTTTTTATAGATAGGGAATGAAATCATATTAATTACATCGTCATAATAATAATGATTATTTTGATGCCCTTCATCAACTGCCAAATAGATAAAGAAAATAAATTTTGGTTAAAATTAAGTATACTTTTTTTATAAATATAATTAATGGATAACCACCAAGATGTTTTTGAATCACTGATAATAATAATTATTGTGAATTTGTTAAATTTACTTTAATTTTAAACAAAACATTGCGCGTCGTGTACATAACTAATATTGTGCGTCAACTGACGTTATGTAAGTGCGTTTTTGCATTACCGCCTAGCGTGAAGCGGTCATATAAATTTTTCTTTTTCTCGCATAGATAGCGATATCGCACACATTACAAACTATACATTCTTGAAGTGCCGTGACCGAAAAACCTGCCTGTACATTGCTAGACTTCTGTCTTTGATATTTAGACGATGTTATTTAAAAAATATAGTGTATATTTTTATGATAATTATCATCATCATCACTCTTGACTCTACAACCCCCGGTGGGCCTTGGCCTCCTCAAGAGTCTTCCTTCACTCATCTCGGTCTTGTGTCAGCTCTCTCGAGTTCAGAATCTCCGAGGCTGATATTCTTTGAGGATGCTGTCGCTCCAGTTAAATTTTGGCTGTCTTTGAGGACATTGTTACTAGTTGTGCGACGATAATTATAAATTGATTATTTACATAAAAAATATAGTGTATATTTTTTATGAATTGATATGAAATCGGTCGTTTCCGCTACTTTAATATATGTAAGCAATTAAATTGTTGTAGCGTAAATTTTAAAATTGTACCATTAGGGCTCAGCAAAATATGATATCACATTAATCAGGGGTATAAATTACATTCCGTTAGTGTTAATCTGCAACACGGCTCGCGGCCGTTGCAGAATTGCGCCATCTGTCTAATTGGTAGCCCCGCCGCGAAATAAAATAGAACATTCGCAATTAAACGGAAAGCTGACGGGGGAAATTCAAAATATATGTCATGCCGCGCGGGCTGAGCTTGCGCGCGGCGGAAAAAATGCCGCGTCGGCGATATCTAAAACATTCGCGTCCATTAAAAGTCGGCTCCATTAGATTTGTTTCGCGAAGTGAGATTTATTTGCAATTTAAACGCGCGACATCTGACGTCGCTGCGCAGCAGTTACAAACGATGCACTCCGAGCAATTTTTAATGCCATTTTTCGACGTTTCCGTGTTTATTCGTCTTTGCAAGTCGTAAATTTTCTCCGTTTATAGTCTCCGATCCATAAACGTGCATTTTCATTTAAAATAATAATAATAATCCACAGCCCGAGAAAAATCACGGGACGTAATAATAATTAAGGAACGACCCTTGCGTGTATCACGAACCGCGCGCTGATTGATGTGTCACACTCGGGCGCTCAATGCTCATTAGCGAATGAATTTAATTTTAGCAGTGTTATTTACGGACAGACAGACGTTCGAAATCAGGAAAATTGATTTTCTCTTATCTATAAACACGCATTTTTATTCAAAGTAATAATAACAATGTTGAAATGAAACCTTTTGGTTTAGAATATAAAAAGTGATAAAATATTGATAAACAATAATATTTCTTTATTCAGATATATTTTTTTCATCGCAATCTCAAAATTTGATGACGCGAATGATAAAACTGCAGATTTTTTGTATAAAAACTCGTTTATGACGGTTTTTTATCGTACTAGACAAAGTAACGAGATCTCGTGTGACGATGACATTTCACCGTTTGAATTTAACATCATTTGCCCAAAAAACAAAATTATATTCAACGTATTTGGGTTGTGAATGCAAGACCAGATTTTTCAAAATAAATAAATACAATATATTGTATTACGGATAGGTATATAACGTTAATATATTTTGGAAAAAAATCGAAAAAATATTTTATCTTGTGATTTTCATAATTATGATCATATTCAGATTTTAATATAATTTTCATATATGATGTTAAATTTATATATGTAATATCGTGTTTTTTTCTTTAAAATATTAGTCATGGTTCTCAGTGTTCTCACTGTACCTTTATATGTATAAACTGTATATAATACATACATTTTTGTTATTTCGTCTTTAAAAAAGCTAATTTCGTAATTGTTTCGTAATTTTTTAATTGTAGTTCGTTTAAATTAAAAATATATCTTATATTTTATAGACTTTAAAAGTTAATTAAAATAAAAATAATAAAAAAGATACATAAATAGTGATTTGATGTAGGAACACAGATGACTTTACGAAACATTGAAATATTGATATTATAAATATGTATGTTGGGCATAAAATATATCTAAATATGAACGCCATATTTTCCCTGTTTTCCTCGTGTCCTACATATTTATACGAGTATGTTGTATAAAAAAGGTTCACGTATCGTACTGGGAAACCACATTACCCTTATTTCCTTTGGAAAAGGGTTTTGATCTATGTAGGACTTCGTTCATAAATATTCAGTTACTTAAAAACGATTTAAAAATGTAAAATAAAAATCTGAAATTTTTATCATCATTTTTCTGCCACAAATCTTCGTTCGAAGAAAAAATGAGAATTTATGATCTAAGCTTTAATTGAATTCGTACTACTTAAGAAAATGACTAAAGACCGTATAATATACACCGTAAATATTTATACATTACGATAATATCTAGTATTGAAAAATAAAAGTTTACAATTTTGGCAGAAAAAATAATTTATAAAATTATGAGGATATAAACGCGATTGTCTGGCAATGAAATTGAATGAAATTCACAATTTTTGTGATGGCTTTTCTTGCATTCTGTGGCATATTTTTATAAAGAAAGGTATCAAATTAAAATTTATTCAATAGGTTCCATAGTTTTTAAAATAAATATCGATACTTATATACGATCTTTCAAAAATGAGAAACTAAATTACTTAATTAATTATAAATAACCAAACCAACGATGTTTTACAATTTATAAAAATGGCTCCTCTTTGTGCACTTTATATGCCTTTAGGATACATTTTACAGGATAGGATACAGGATGTTTTTTCTCAAAAATATTACAAAGTAAACGATGTCTTTAATTAGGATAAATTATGCTTCAGTTAGATAAACTATTCGTCAGTTAGTTTTTAACAATATTTGTTTAAAAATAAGCTGTTTTTAGTTTTTTTTTAAAATAATTAAAGAGAAAACATAATAGTGTGATACTTACTAATCCGAAACTTTTCGAGTCTGGGAAATTGCGATGATCAATTTGTTTTTTGTTTAAAATTACAACTCTTACTAAAATAAATAACGGACAATCTTTTTTAATATTTGAATATATTTTAAAACATGCGAAAATCTAATAATCTTTTCAATAGGAAACCGAAATTTATTAGTATTTTTATAAATAGTGGATAGTGATAGTGCTATCTATTCAAAGTTTTGACCGCGAGAATACTAGGAGCCAGATATACCAATGTACTTATGCAAACATACATATTATGTACTTAAAGATTATGGCGCACATCACACGTATGTATTCTGCTTTCTAATTTCCTAGTAATAATGTTATTGAGAAAGTACATATGAGGTGTCGTCTAACCCAAAAAATGTCCACTATTATTTCCGAATGTGTTATCGTGCTAATACAAATTCTTGTATATTCCAATGGATTTATAAAATGCGCTGCTTAATGAATTAAAATGAATAATGCAATTTGCCGCCGCGGATAACCATCTAGCGGGTGCACGTAAAAGCTTTTAGAGATGCGCGGTCAAATAATCACTTTATCGATGTTTGTAGAAAACTGTAAAACAAAATTTGAATCATAAACAGGGACTTTAGTTGTTCGATGCTTCGCCACATATCTTAATCATTTTACTGAATAATGAAAATAAAACATTAGCTTTTCTATTATCTGTTGAGTTTAATGAATTGTTATTTTTATATTCAGTACGTACAATATAAGCATGTTTGTTATATACTTTTATGATCAATTATGATCAAAAGTTTCCAGACGTTTTATGAGGTTTACCTACGTGTTTAAAACCATTATGTCTTTACCGTAGAGCTGTCTAAGGGTTTTCCACGATCCAGACGATATTGTTGTAACCATTAACTACGTTCATCAATGGAAATAAGCTAGATCATCTCTAGCAGACGATTAAGATTGATTTTCTGGTATAAAAATGATATGATTTCGTACAATATTATTTAAGATATGATTATTAGGTATTATTTTTACACATTACTGTTCATTAAAATATAAATTGTTTTTTTTTTTTCAAATTATTATTCCGTTGTGCAACTACATCATCCAAAACGATCTCAGCTGGCAGATATTACTTATCGCAGTCACCAACAGATGGTGCTAGTTCGTATTCTATTTTTATTTTACAAGACAATCATTCATTTGTATTTTTTATGTGTGTTGTCAACAAAAAATATGTATTCATTTCAAAATATTCTAAAAACGGATGGATTTTTAACTTTAAAGTAGGGGATAAAGTTTGCTTGTGTGTGTTATTTTCTTGGATATTCTGCTTTGTATATCTGACTTCTCTGGCCGATGTTTCGAATACCATTGCAGGGTCCATCCACGACTTGGCACGGAGATGGCCTTTAGAGAAAAAAATGTCGACCTGGCGACGTAAGAGTAGGACCGATATGGGAGATTTCGCTCATTAAACGGTCCTGAGAAGAGGGTCTCCATACACTGCAGGGTCGATCATCAGGGCTGATGTGATCACATCAGCAATGTACCTGGACCCTGCAATGGGATCCGAAACGTCGGCCAGAGAGGTCAAATATACACGACAGAATATTCCAAAAAACTACATACAGAAGATACGGAACAGTCGTGAAAACCTGAGAACATTTTTTAAGTTTGCTTATTTTTCATTTCACAGTTAAATGTTAGTAGTTTCTTCTTCATCATTCATTCTATATTTCCTATCAATAAATTTAGTGAATATACCCTGTGAGTATTTATTCTCTACCATTTTTATTATCTCTAACAGTTTATGTGTGCTGGTAGTGGTTTTCCGGACAAGCGAGTCCTCTGCTTGTTTGTGTTGTACAACTTTCTTTTCATTTTGCCTCCAGGAGTGTCACTACTATACCTAGTTTAACTCTCTCTACAGTATTTTCTCAAATATATGTATATCATTGTATCATATCTCATCCTATTGTATTGTTTGCTTTTGATGAGAGTGAAGCGGTTTTGTGTGAACGCCTCCCCGCGCCGTTTGCACTCATATGAGCTTAAGTAGCGCTGGGAGGATGACCACTAGCATAAAAAAATGCCGAATTGGGTGACGAAAGTGTATCATAACCTCATCGGGCGGCAAGTGTAAATAGATACGCAGCTGTCATCATAACCTCATTGAGCGACATTTCCGCGACAAGTGATATGTGAGTCCCGGTGTATACACGTCAAATGACCGCGTCATTGTCCCCGAAACATGAGCGTAGATGTTGATGCGACGTGCCGCGTGGAATGTTTCGCGATTTGTCCCGTAGTGAATACTTCATGGAGCATCATGGAACAAACTCTTCAGAGTGCCTAACAGACGCCACTCACAAAAGATGCGAATGAGGGATTCATAGCAAGGATGCAAATCAGGGTGCATAGAACCGAGGGAATGCGATCCATTTTTGAAAGTATGAATTTAGAAAGTCGCGCAGTGCACCACCCTTATTTTTATAAACTGGCGCTATTTGAATAACGTCCGGGACTATTTCCCTCCCGCTCCGTGTACAAATTGCTAATCCCTGTTCAAATATTTGCCCGGACTAAATGCCGGCCAAATAATCCCGCGTGGACGGGGATTTCCCCTCTTTGCTCGGACAATTATTTGTACAAAAGTCGGCGATCGCCGCGGGCGAGCGCGCTCCCGCTGGCCTCGGAAAACTTAATCGTGATTTATATGTTTATTTATGATTTTCTTTCGGGGAACTTCGAGATGAATTGATATTTTATGCTAATATTTATTCGTTATAAGCTATGTTATTCTATCAAAATAAATATGCCCGGAGAGCGGTAATTCTGATAAACCATGATAAAAATTATAACCGTTTCGTGTCGAGTCCTTGAGCGATATTTAAGAATTATTTTATTTTGTTTATTATTATCAACGTCCTTGTACAATATTATTAGCTGTACCCCATCAAAAAAGATGAAGATTGATTCGCGTTTTTGCTAATCCCTAGTATTTATTTGTAATATCTCTTTGGCGGTCCACGGAGAGGCGACCGTAGCAGCATGCCGTTTCGGATTTGCTGGCCCGGGATTCAAGCCCTATCTTCGGCCGTTGAATTTGTTTTTTTAGCCGCGAATTCGAACGAAATTATGGATGTTGGACGAAGTTACGGGGACGGACGGACGGACGGATGGACAGACGACAAAATTATTATTGAGGTGAGTACAACAGAATTATTATTTTATACTGTACCAACTAACTGTAACTGTGTAACTGTACTCGATTCTTTTGGAATATTCCAAGTCTCAGCATTTCTTAATTTTGGGTATGCTCCTATAAGGAAAAATGTCAACGAGTTTCGAGATTTCTTCGCGAGGCGGTGCCCATTACTTGAAAAACAATGATTAAGTATTTTTTGTAGAATTACTCCAGATGCCACTTTATCCTATCAAGACGAGATATTATATTATTTAATGTGTTTAGATTCAGTATGCAATAAAAAACCATTTGGTGATTTGTAAAAATAAACTTATTTTTATAGAGATAACTGACCATTATTATATTAAAAAGATTTTGTTTAAACCACTATTTACTGATTAATCAATATGTTTCGGAGTCATTAATATATAATATTGCCACAAACATATTTTGTGGTTGTTGAATAGGATATAACAATTTATATTTAAAAAGTTGTCAAATTTTCATGGCCGTCCAAAATCTTCTGCTTAGTATTTTCTAGGATATTTTGCCGTGTGTAACCTTTCTAGCATTAGAAATAAGTAGCTATAAGTAAAAATGTATAAATAATTTAAAAATTAACCATAGAATATATCTTTAAAATATTACCAATTATTTCCAATATTCAAAGTCATTTCTAGTTTGTTGGTCTTGTGGTTAGTACTCTCGCCTCGTGATCCAAAGGTCGCAGGTACGAATAATCTCACTCCAGAAAAGCAAGTTAATCCTATTTTCATAGCACAAGCGTTTAGCTTATTTTGAAAATAGTAAGATTTTGATGCGACACGTATTCCGTGTTCAAATCCCTATTTAAAAAAAAGTTCCACATCTTTCGTCAGAATTACATTTTTTTTGAATTTTGAAAAAGTTTGTAATTTTCATAAGGTTTTATTAAAATATAGGAATTTGAATTTTTAACGCTTCAACAGACCGAGTACTGAAGCGAAACACGTTAAAAAATACCCAAGCTTGATTATATCACATGTAATAAAAAAGAGCGGCTTAAAATATTAAAGTTAATAATAACTTTAATTTCATTTTAATTGTTTTATTTTGCATTTTATACAAAATTGAATAAAGCTTTAATACACTCATACACTTATACTCAGTACCCAGTGTACAAAGGAGTGTCGAGGAAGGTATTAAAAAATCAGAATATTTGTTGAAAATATGTATTAAATATTTTAACCAGAAAAAGATTTGTCTTATATATGCTATGTAATGTATGTTCGAAGTCAAATAATGCCATATACTTTCAGTCCTTTATTAAAAAAAAATCCCTTGTTTTTTTGAACGACCACGGGGCGAAGATAAAGTATGGCCTTTTTTCGTATTACTCTTAGCAGGCACTATTCATAAGGTAGCTGTTAGGAAGAAATCTATCACATACCGCCCTTAATATATTATATGGTGGTACAAGGGCAACCCCTTTTCGACAAATTGGGATACAAATCATGAATGTTTTCATGATGGTCGCGCTATTTTATAAGACATGTAATTTGTAGATATAAAATATAAAATGAAATAACAAATTAATAATCAACATAATACACGTGTTATGTGAAACAAGTATGCTGAACGCGTAAATAATAATAATGTAATATGGTAATAAGCGTACCAGCCTCAAATTTTTTTTGTTCTCCAAACTCTTATTACTTGCAATATTCTATGTAGACGTCATATTTTATCAAGAAGGTTCTGTTACCTTGATGATTTCTGGTGGAAGACGAGAATCAAAATAATAATTATCGTTATCCTTTAAGCCCTAGGAGGGCCAGGATTTTAAAGACTCGACAAGGTGTTTCCATTTCTCCTTGTCCTACGCCGCATCTGCACTAGTTCCCGGTACAAGCACATGCTACGGTCAAGGACCAATCTGATTTAATATAACCCTTTTCGATATTTCTCCTAGCATACATAGTCTGGGGCGACCCTTCTTTCCGAAGATGCCAAGAAGATATATCTGGATAGTCGATCTTCTGGCATTAACAGAACGTGTCCAAGCCTCTTTAATAGAGTTTAGATTTTTTTCGTGTAAAAGTAGCAGCTTAATTCTAAGGGTCTCCATTATGTGGATACTTTTATTTAGGACCAATAGTACTATAAATGCCACTGGTTTAATGTTAAATATAATGAAATTAAATATTTTTATTTTTCGTCTTTTATTTATTTTATTTTTTGTGATTTAAAATTCAGTGGAGGATTAATAAAATGCTGTTTCCCGGATCGAAAAAGTTCGGAGTTTACATTCCAGTAATCAAATACTTTTTTGACAGTAGCGAAGGGAAAAACTACAATCTGAAGACTACAATATGCACACGTTCACTTGTTTGAAGACTATAAAGTGTGCGCTAATTTGTGGAAGATACCGAAATATTACACACTTCATCTACTTCAATAAACTACATGAAGTGAAGTAATTGTAGTACTATAAAATTGTATCGCTACAATGACCTACAAGAAGTGTTTCTTGAAAAGTGTACTAGGTACTACAAAATTTTCAAATTCATGGGGTGAGGGGGGGTGGTTATTTCAGTAACGAAGATTTCATCATTCGGTCCCAAAATTTTCTAAACCATGGGGGGTGGTATTTTGAACGTTTTAGCTACACCAACTTGCATAAAAATTGGCTAAATATTTTCAAAAAATTGTAGTGTGTGTTTGAAGTACAACATAATTTGGAGTGTGTACTTTTAAGTATTGGATTTGTGGTGTGCAATTTGAAGTGTGCAGTTTGAAGTGTATAGTTTGTAGTGTAGTGTAGTGTGCAGTACACTTTCAAACGTGTGAAGTGTGCGCTTCAGTATAATATAGTACTACATTTTAGTAATCAGTACAGAGCGGACCCATCACTATTTGACAGTGTAACATTTTATTTATTTTAAATATCTTTGAACTATTTTGTTAACCTACAACTTCACGAAAGTGAACTTGAAAGTGAAAGATTAGGAAACAACGAAATCGTGAATGGAATTTTACACATCAAGATGTTACGACTCACCAATCAAAGACCAACATGGCGGTTTTTCAAGTAATGATTTAACCAATAGTAATTCTTATAAGTGACGACATCACGTTGTTTGAAAATGGTGTTATGGTTATTGCAAGTGCTCCGGGCGCTGTTATTGTTGTTTATTTTCTGCTGTCTGGTGTCGTTTTAATAATCTTATTTTGGTAAAATTTATAATTCTTTATTATTCATATGATTAAATTATGTGCTTTCTGCTTCATTTTTTTTGTACAGCAAAATGCATTTTGGTATGTACTGTATTTTATGTGTATTTTAGATTTTTAGCCGTTGATGGAGAACTGCCATTGATGGAAATTCTGTTTAGCTATCTTCCAACGCAAGACATACAACACGGCACACGATTTTTTATATATGCCGAAAAAGTATTTATTTCAATATGCTTTTACGCACCCATTTTTTTAATAAAAGTAATAACTTATCATAACTATTGTAGAATTGGAATAAATCTTATGTGAAATTTTATTTTATGTGCCAAGGGAGAGTTAAGCGTATCCACCCTCCACGAATTACTTTGAGTGGGTGGGGTAAAATCTATCACATTTAACCCCACTATCTGACGTGGGGTGGGGAATGGTGATAAATTCTTGGTAGACTCGCTGGCCACACGTTGATCATATTCGGAAGAAAAACCCCACAGAGCTGTAAAGAAATATTTTCTCCATCCCGTTAGAAAAATGGGTGCATTTCGATAGCTTAGAAAAAAAACTGCTGCGTTTTAATCGCAAAAAGACAAAGTAAATAGATTAAGAATTGAAGCAGTATATGAGATTGAAATTTAAAAAAAAATGCATTTATTTTTTTTCATGCCTTTTCTACTTTCTTTTTTTTAAACATGAAATACCAAAAGGATGTAAAATAAAATGGAAAAAGATTTAAAAAAAAAGAATATAAAAATAGATTTATAGAAGACAATTATATGTTATGATTTGTAAATCACTACAATATAAAAATAAATAATAAATGTTAAGCTAAGAGTCAACCACAAACAGTCCGTATTTTATGACGGGTTTCAGATAGTCAATCAATAATAAGTAATAACACTATTTTCAAACTATGGTAATCAAACACTCATACCATGAAATTATTATATCTTGGTGATCTCCTAGAGCCTTGAATCTATGACCACAATTAGATAAATAGGCAAGTATCAATAACAATATAAACAAGCTTTATAACTCTTACCCGTTTTCGAATATTTTTGCTTAATTGGATAAATTTTTTTGAAATAAAATGTATGTTTATGAATGGGTTCATGGTTTGGATGTATCCTGTTATTGTGTTGGAATAATAATATTCATTATAAATACTTTACTTTATCTATTATTAATACATTACTTTATTTATAATTAATACAGTAATATTTTAAAAACCTTTGATATGATATCATCGTTATGAATAAAATATAAATCCAAATGAATTATGTTAAAACGTCAAATTACAAACGCAAAATCACCATTTCACCGGTAGCATTTTCATTCCCGACCGTGAATATTCCCTTCGTGTTTAAGTGAATCGAAGCCTTCGGGGGCTCAAAAACAAAGGGGTTCGTCACATCCAACCGGACCAATATTCATTACCGAAAAATAGGCCCATCGCAAAGTTTTAAGGGAGCGAGCGCTGCTGAATATTGAAGAGATATTTATCTCAATCTAGTTGAGCCTTTGTTTCCCGCATCAAATTTCAGGTTGAAGCGGAAAACTAATTAATTCACAAAATAAAGTAGTAAATTAGGTGGACAGACTGTTTGTAGGGCGTGCAATTATAAATAGTTACGTCTCGTTATGTTTAACAGTAGATATTTCATAAGATTTTTATTTATAGTAGTAGTTTTGAATAACGTAAAGTAAAAATAGCATGTCGTAAAGGCTGGTTTAAATTCCAATGAATCGATAGAAAATAATTATAATCAGTCTTCTTTACGAAAAAAACGAGTTAACATAATCGATTAAAAAAGTATACTTAGAATGTTTGTAATTTTTAAATAAATCATCACGTTTATTAGAATTTCTGTATATACAAAATTTTTAAACCTTACTAGACATTAAGCTAAGAGCTGACAGACAAAATAATGAAAAGAACATTTCTGGACTTCCATTATATCCAGAATTCAAAAGCTATTAGAAAAATGAACAAAATAACTAATATCAATGTAATCTATATTATCTATTGCAATCAATATTTCATTTTTTCACTTACTAGTAATCCTTCATAACTAAATATATTCACAGAAATATTTTACAGCAAAACGTGTGGAATTTGTTTTTTTATATAAAAATATATTATTTTAAAAATATTTTTCAAAATATTTACTTAACATGAAAAACACGTGATTATATTGTAATCTTGAAAAAATACTGCGCAATTTAATATTAATGTTTTATTTTAACACGAAAATAAAAATCGCTTACCACGAAAATATTTCGCATCGTGGGGAACAACAAGCTGTAGGAAGTCGTAGTAAAATGCGGAAATGTATCATTGGTATATGCAAATATTTAGATGATATTCGAAGGACGAAATGAAACAAACAATGAATGGCATTGAACAAGATAAAGACAATATATGATGATTAATAAGAGGACCTCAAAAAAAAATACATATTTTTTTTTACAAAAAACTATTGAAATGTTTCTTTTTCGAAAAATTTCTTGGATCGGTATTTGAAGTTTAGAAAAACTGTGTACCCAGCGAGTGTAAATTTGAGTCTTTTAAGTCTTATTAAGTCTCTTCATACGACATCAAAAATATTTGTGATTTTTTTGATTACATCGCTTAACACGAAATTTGTTTTTGGTCTTCATGGTTTCACGTTAAATGATCTTCACTGTATTTATGTGTTATTTATTTTAATATACACCGCATTAGACTGCTCTTATCGTTTTATAAGTAGTCAAATACATAAGACTTTGTACAAAAATTTTGTTTAAAATACCGCGAGTATTATTATTTATTCGGCCTTGTTTTTTTTTTAATTTTTAAGACTTAACTTCTAGAATTTATTTTGTAGAAGAATCTCTTTATGAAAAATGACTTTTCCTACCTGAACAAGATCGCCGTAGCTGGCTCCAGCCGCGGTGAAGTTCAGATGACAAAGGAAGGGAAGTTTGTCTTCTCGCGGTCGTCGGATCTCCAGCTCATATGTTCTGCCAACGTCTCCGTAGTATGTACGGTTACAAGCTGTCAAAAAAAAGAGAAATCATTATTAGAGCTATATAGGTAGGTACATACAAAATACAAATAACCAAAAAATATTTATTACTCATAAGTTTGAAGTATAGCAGATAGAATATAGCATAAACCTAAAAGGAATTATAAAAAAAATTAAAAATAAACACAAATTTATTCAGCAAGAAGTATTTTAAAACTATCAATACCTCAAAATTGATAGCGAGTGTCAAATAAATTTTGTCAAACTTTCGTAAAATGTAGCCACAATTACTAAGCATTTAGCTTGAGCCATGGTAGGCTAGTGTGTAGTGATAAAATAAACTCAACATTTTATTATTTTAATGCCTCCTAGAATTTTAACCCGGAAATTTACTGAATTAAATATTTACTTTGATATAATATCGAGGAACAATAACATGTTTTTGTATAAACCCAAGCGTCGTTGTTCAGTGTTGATTTAAAATTAAAATATTTTTTAATATGCAGTAAACAAAAAAGTGTAATTTACATGTATGAAAAGTGGTGGCCTAATAAATTACAAAAACATATTCGGCAAAATTTAATTTTGTAAACTCGTTTTCTATTCGAACAAAGGAGCAACGTTTCGAAACCACTAAGGTTTAATGTAATTTTTTATTCATTCATGGAAATAGAAACAAAATAAATAATAAAATAAGTGTAGGCGTTCTGAAATTGCTTCCGCGGCGGCGACCATATTCCGCTCGTTTTATTATATTTCACATCAAAATACACTCGGAAACGTAACGATTCAATAAACTTAAAATAAAGTTTTCCCGCACCGACATTAGCCGTAATAATTGTAGGCGAGGGTTTATGTAATATACATTTTTACTCTGTAAATTTGTATATTTTTAACGCGAGAATCCTCTTTAGGCTGCACATTAAAAATGCCACGACTTTTAATACGCGACAGCGAGTAACTGTTAATGTTTGTAAGCTTTTACGTTCAATTCCCCAAACATGCCCGCAGGTGAGTGTAACAATTTCGGGTGAAGTTACTTTAAGTTGCGAGAGCTTACGTGAATCTACAGCCTTAAAATAACCGCGGCTTTTAAAAGCTAAACCACGTTTACGGAGTAAATAATCATTATGTGAAATACACTCCGATCAAACATGTTCAGCCAATATTTACCCCAAGTTGGGGATCGACAGACACGTAGTTTCGAGGCTCGAAACCTGAGATCATTACATAAAGTGGTTTCGGTAAGACACTCGTATAAATTTATACTAGTGGCATAGACCGAATGGGCATCGACCTTTGAAGTCCCGGACCCGAAAGGTATTCGATTTTATTTTAATGATTTTTGATTAGTCAAATGTTGCCTTACTACCTGCGAATGGAATTCATTTGATAATAAAAAATATATATTCACCGAAAAAATATAAATGCGTTTAATAGAAACTAGCTTACCCGCGCGGATTCGCACGCGTAGATTTTTAGTATATTTTAGTACATTTAGTCGCGGATTTTTTATAGGATTTTTTGAGTTCTACACCTTTTTTATAGAAAGTATTTAAATATCTCTTACCATTAAGGCAGCGTTCGTTCGCACCGCTTGACCATTTTTTCGTCGATTTTAGTTGTAAAATAGGTCCATCACGAAAAGCCTTTTTATTTTAACGGGATAATAATATAACCTATGTCCATTTTAAAAGTCCATTATAAATATTGGTAAAAGAATTTTTGAAATCGGATGAATAATTTCGGAGATTACCTCCAACATTCGAATATTCAAACCTCTTTATACTCGTATATAAGTATGGATTAATGTGTAGAGAAATTTTTTATTTTCCGTTTTGCCTTTGATTGCATGTTAAAATCATTATTTAGATATCTTAGGTGTTCTTTTTCTCTCCCACACCAAAAGAGGCGACACTACCACCTTAAACATGACTCGTTAACAAGTGTGGAAGTTATTGTGCGTCCGTCCTATAAAATACGGTATTGAAACCGGCAGACATTAAAAAAAAAACAGTTTAATTGTTAGTTTTTTTCAAATTATTATTCAATATCCTTCTCTAAGGACTGTTTCTGCTTTGTAACAATAACATAACACAACGTTGAAAACTTGTAAAAGTATGTATTAACGTGAAACTAAAAAAATATGTTTTTGCGATTAGTTTGCGTCATTAAAAAAAATGTTTTCCGTTCCAGAGATTGAAATCCCCTCAAGCGGAGCATCCTAGATTGCAGACCCACTCGGCATTACTTCTTGACGCTGGGGTGTTTATCTCACTCTAAATGTATGGCCAAGTATTTATCATTGGGAAAACTGAACTCGGAAGCGCGGGAGGGGTGAACTGAAAAGATGTTCCTCTACCAGACTGCAGAATTGTGATGAAGATACGTATTCGGAGAAGAAGTCGGAGACGGGTGGATGGTTGTGTTCTGCTCATTTATTGATTGATTCGAGTGCCGGGTGTTTGCAATTAAAAAATAACTATATATATAAAAAACTAACCCATAAAAACCAAGTTTTCATTACACTCCCTTCCTCATTTGTATTGTTACCACCCATGGCTCCAGTCAGACTAGTTGAAACAGGTTTCGCGCCTTCTCTACGCGGCGGGCTCCTTTCTCATTTGTATGGTTTCCAATTTGAAAACGATTTTGAAAAATTTCAAAATTATACTTTAATTAAATTTTTTTAAACGAAAATTTGTTAGATCATTTTTACCCCACGCCACGAGTGTACCTGAAAAGTTTAAACTCGATTGGATCACGGGAAAAGGGTTAAAAATCGATCCAAATTTTTTTCGGCAGACAAGCAGACGCTACCAGTTAAAAGAAAGAGAGTAATAACCAATAACCAGGTCCTTTTTACAAATACAAATAATTATCTTTTAAATTTGTTTTCATGTTAGTACTTCATTATTATGAATTCCTAAATAATTTTTATATTTTGATTGTCTTTACTTCGATTTTTGACTTTTGATTTGTTAGTATACAATTGTATCTTTACGAAGGGGCCATGGACTCTGCAACATGTTAATATTTTTTAATACAAAAGTGGTGAAAAGAAAATTCATTTTATTAATTATAATTATACAATTACAAATTAAAAATACTAAAAAGTCCAAATTTACATCTGACAGCCTGCTTCTCGATTTTAATTTTTTTTTAATTTTATTTATTAATTAACGCCCTATAGGGCTTTAACAACAGATAGGTACATATATTTCCAGCCATAGGAAAAACTCTATGTGTTTCATCCGACGTCGGTTTTATGATCACCAGGGAAGAGAATGATTTTTTTAAATTATTTTTTTACTTTCCTGTAGATTTATTGGCTGTGGGTTTTTTTACTTAGAATTTTTTACCCTAACGAATTCATGTAAAATATATAAAACACATAATGTTTATTATAATAAGTAGTTTGCAAAAGTGTTAAAGCTACAGAGCTGACGCACTTGTAGAAGTAGAGTAGGCGGTCTAGCCGCATCTAGAGTACTCAGAGTATCGTAGACTCTAAGGAATCCTAAAAAAAATGTTTATTGGCTTTTATTTATTTTTTAAAATTAATAATATTTTCTAGAACATTTTTTTTTCGAGTTCGAGGCTCGAATACAGAGACAATACTAACATGATTAAATTTAATTTAATGACAGTACTTACATGATAACATGATACTTACATGTTAAGGTTTGCTTTGAAAGTGTTATTTTGTACTGCAAATTACGCTTTGAAAGCGTACCTTAATTTTTAAGTCACTAAGCATTGTCTTTGCATCCGGGCCGAATCCCGAGACTCATAGAAAACCTCATGTATTTCCGGGAATCTATTCCCGGGTCAGAAACCCTACTCAATAAACTGGTGCGCCTTCAAAACGTATGTATCCGTTTTATCTACAACCTTAAAAATTTCGATCACTTACTTATCATCTTTCCGCGATCTTCTCCGTTGGCCTATCATCCGAAAACGTCGTAAAAGCCATGTTTTATCTCTAATTTATAATGTTCTTTTCTACTGTCACTTACCTTAATACCTACCTGAAATCTAAATACAGCTTTCTATTTAATTATGCGTCGTCTTCTCCTCCGTACGGCTGACATTAATTCACTATCTATCCCCATTCATAATACTGAATTCTTCAGCTTCTCATTTGAAGTGCAGTTGGCTATGTGAAATAAATTATGCATAGATGTCACATCATTAGGTACAGACCAAAAAATCTTCAAAAGCACACTAAAGCAATTTTACACTTCCCAAAACCTAGTTTAACTTTTCCTTGTCCCTGTGCTTTTCATTTTGTTATCATTGAGCTTTGTTATTGTAATATTGTAAACTTTATCATATTATATATATATAAATATGTATTCCGGAACCTATTTCAACTGTTTCAATTTCCAAACAATCACTAAGGCCTGAAGAGTTAATACTCAGATAATTTAAAAGTAGGTCTTACAAGCGTAATTTTCAGTACAAAATAACACCTTTAAGGGGTACCTTAACCTTTGGATCACCTGAGTATTGACTCTGAATTCGGGCCTTAATCATTTGATTGATTGGAAGAAAAATTTCAACTGGCAATTAACCCACCATTGTAGAAGTATATATGCAAAAAAATTATATTTAATAAAAAAATATATAAGAAACATGTAGGTTCCCTCAATTCATATCGTTAATATCGGTAGGTAAATTTAATATACATACATAGGTGGGCGTAAAAAAAGTTCACATTTTAATCTTAAGAATTTATGTATTAAAATTAAATAAAGTAGGTTCAACTGTATCCAACTTTTCCTACGGGCATATTAATCTCGGAAGTTTAATATCAGTATCAATACTGAAAAAACTGGAGCGTACGCATAAACTTTCATTCTTAGGAATAGAAAGTAAAGGTTGAAAAATTTTCCCAAGAGAGTTGACGCAAAGCATGAAAAACTTTTTTTATATACAGTATTTTTTCGCTGGGAGCAGTCGCTTGGAACGAGCGTAGCTAGTTATATTTTCTTCCAACTGGGGAGAGAAAATCGTACCAAATAAAACGAAGGCGGTGCTACACGCGCTGGCTATAAAAGCTGTTTATATTTTATTTTGAAATAATTTCGTTTATAAATTTGCAGATACAAATTAATTATCTAAATGTAAAATTAATAGCAATAGAAATAAAATTTAATTAAAAAGAGTTAAGGTCATTATAACGGTCGTTAGACATATTTAACTGTAAATGGTTACGGATATTTTATACGAGCCCTATGTTTTTCCGAGAAGCGATTCTCGACGTTTCGTTGAAGTCGTATTCGACGGCAACACATAAATAAGAAATACATAAAACATCGAAATTATGCTCAAAATATTGAAATATTATATGTTATATAGTATAAACCCTACTGATATTGATAGAATTTATTATTACATAATAATAAAATTAATAATATTAAGCTCATAATATTGAAATATTGAAATGTTGTTAAGATGTTTTTATGTATGTCTTACATTTTTTATATCAATTTTGTATCGTATTTATATTTACTCCTTTTCTACTCCTAACCTAACCTAACCTAACTCAATCACAGCAAGCTCTACGTCAGTCAACAAGAGATTCTTCCAGATTATCTATGCGACAGATTAGAAAATTAGATTATCCTGGCACAAGTTTTGACATGAAAGTGTGCCACAACGTTGTGTGGTTGCGTTGCAATTTACTGGAAGCTAAGAGGGCAACCCAGAACCGAATCTTTTGGAGATGCACATTAACTCGCGTCTCATCTGATTACGGTCACTGTATGCCAATATTGATACGAAGCAGGAACAGAGAAAACAAATAATATTTCACGCATTTGTCGGTAGGTACATGTTTCGAGTAAAACAAATAATGGAAATTGTTAACAACACGTTTTTATATCAGAATTCTTTAGAATGTTCGCGCCCGAAAATTATCACTTAAAAATGTCGCTCCGATTATGACGCTCCCGCAACGCAGTACCTCCAACTCATTGAACTACATCATCATCTTGCATTTTGTGATTGTTTACAGGTACGCTGCTTCCACTCACCCCCGCGCACCCTTGTCTAGCGGTTTTCGTCGTAAGTTTTCCAACCCGATTCGATAGTTTCTATATTTTTCGAAAAGCAATGCAACAAAAGTCAAGAGTCTTCTGGTCGCTTCCTTCTCTATTGTTACAATATATGTAATTATAGAAATATAGATTTACTGGTTGAACATTGATATATTGGAGAGTACTTGCTATATAATTCAAGTACAAAATCAACTGAACCAAATTGATTTATATATATATATATACCTATATTGTTTTTCGAACAATATTTGTTGAAAGAGTGAACCGGATTAAAATAACCGGTATAACTTATAATTAATATTTTTAATATTTAATGCCTTTGTGGTCAAGCATTGTAACAAAACGTAAGTTATGATAGTATATAACTACTTGCAGAGATTTTTAGTCTACCGGTTTCGAGTCGTAGCCGTCTCTTCGTCAGGACAACCACTTCACTAGCATGTAAATACCACAACATACCACAACCATAATATACCATACCACAACATACCACATCGGAACAATGTGGCTTTGACAGTTCTCAAATTATCGGCCGTATTCTGAAAATAGCAATATTGCTACATGTATCTTGACAGTTATTGTATAACATTGTAATGCCGTCAATTTTGACGTTTCATGTATGACAGGTTTGAAATTAATGAATTCAATCAATCAGAAATCTCTTAAACGTAAACAAACGTTGTTCTTCACAATTTGTGAACATATTGTCAAAAAACAAACCTGTCAAACTCAAAACGTCAACACTGACAGGATTACAATATTATACAATAACTGTCAAGATACACAAATGGCGATATTGCTATTTTCAGAATACGGTCGTATATATTCTCTTTTTGAGGGATGTTAAAACTTACGTGTCACGTTCTTATAAATAATTCTTAAGTCTTTAGTCTATTTCCTTCATCTCTTAAAGAGTGTTCACTTTGCCGTTTAGCGGCGGAACTGAGGTAAATTTGAAAAGTATATAAATTGGATGAATTCACTCGACGCCAGGCGCCGAGACGCCTTCGCAACTAACTGACTTTCCGCCGGAAGGCTGTATGCAAGACGCAGATCGGGACTTTTATAATATCGGGAGCGCTCGATCATTTCTCTTAAACACTTCCGCTCTCTGAACGTAACTCCGTTTGCGGATTTCTTTATTCTTATTGCGTAGTATAAAAATTAATTTATGAATTTTCTTCCTTGAAAATACTGTATTAGTTTTTTATTAGTTTTCTCCGTAAATAATTTCTTAATATATTTTTCTCTGAAAAATTTACATAATATTTTGTTAAAATAAATAATAAAATACTTTCATTTTAATTAAAAACTTGTAAGAAATTTCAATAATACTTTCATAAACCAATTTATTTTCACAGAATTCGGTGAAAAACACAAACTTTAAATATTAAAAATGGTAATAATACAAAGTTTGTTGCCTCTACGTGAAATGAATTATGTAATTTTATATTTTACTACTCAATTTTTGAGTGTAACAAAATCTTTCATTGAGGGATGTCTCATATACTGGTTTGTCATGTATATAAGGGTATAATAATTAACCCCCGAAAATAGAAATCGTATATTGAACATTTAAATTGAGGATGTAATTTGCCACTTTGTTGTCTAAGCGCTGCTCAACTCTTATTATATGATTTTAATTAAATATACAGGATTCTATTTAACCCTGTCGAGAGGTTGTCGAAGCCTCTTTGTTCGTAATTCGTGGTGAGAATTTTAGTAACTTGTAAATTATTTTCGAGTTTATATGTAGATGCAAATATTTATTTATATAAAAGTTTATTAACGCAATATGGTAACTGAATGTTGTATATTTTAATTATAACATATGGTTTTTCAAATTGCAAACATAATTAAGACATAACATAAGAGTAGCTTGTTGGACTTGTGGTTAGGACACTCGCCTCGTGATCCAAAGGTCGCGGGTTCGAATCTCAGCCCAGACTAGCAAGTTAGTCCTATTTTCATAGCACAAGCGTTTAGCTTAGTTTGAAAATAGTAAGAATATTGATGTGACTCGTATTCCGTGCTCGCATCTCTATTTTTTATAAAAAAAAAAATAAATTAGATGTTTAAATGAACGTGGAATATGTGTCGCATCAATATTTTTACTATTTTCAAAATTCTTCTCATTAGAGTAAGATAATTTAAAATAATGATGTATTGATAACTTACAATATAATAAAAATTGATTGTCTACACCTGGGAAAAATAGAATTTTCTACTAGTTATTGATGCGCAAATTCGACACTGATACTAAGTATAATATTTCAAGAAATAATATTTAAGGCAAAACAACTTGATATTGAATATTTTTACGTACCTTCTATACAATTTTGATGTGAAATCCAATACTTTCGATAAATTTAATAACAGTAGGTGTCCTATTTTTAAACAAATAAGAATTATGTAATATATGGGGTATTATGTTTCAAAGACATTTCTGGCCGACGTTTCAAGTCCCATTGCAGGGTTAATCGTCAAGGCTAATGTGAAAAACATGGCATATTTTATCGCTATTATTGATGGATTTGCGTTAACGTTGTAGAGAATCATAATGATGGATTATTTAAAATATTTTATTATATTTGTTTATATATATGTTATACTATATTTTACTATGTTATCTCTACTTGAGATATTAAAATTATTTTATTTTTTCACTACTAGTTACGAAAAAATCTCTTAGCGACCGGTGAAACTGACACTGATATAAAAATAAAATAATTTTAACAACTCAAGTAGAAACAACATATAAAATAAAAAATATAATTGAATATTTTTATCGAATTTGCATTATGAGTACACGATTTTTATTTTTGATTAATTTATTGATATCTTTAAAAATATTTGATGTAATTCAAAATACAGAATCTTTTTCGCCGACCCGAGCGACGTAAGAAGATAAATCAACAGAAAATACACCCCTGAAGGATATAAGTTAACAAAAAAGAAGATATTCAAATTTGCTGAAAATAAAAATAAAATTCTTAAATTTACAATCATCCGCTCCGGGCGTGTGAGTCTAGGTGGGAGGGGTAGGGAGGGGATGTGGGGGGGGGGGAACCGGGCAAAATAATATCGAATTTCATTCACATCACGTTTTGGTTGTACTACTCTCCCCGCCCCTCGTTCCTCGACCAGCCACCGCACCGGCAGGAACCAGCGTCTAACACGACGATGGAAATTGCATATGTATCGATTATGTATTTTGTGGCAATTTTATGCATTTATTCATCCCGAGGCTTGGCACAAACACAGCAGGCGGTGCGTTGTGCAATTGTGCACTTTACGTGTAAAATTAAACTTATGGAATCTGCATACTGTAATGAGAGAAATTTTCTGGATTTTAATATTTGTAGTTTATCATTATGACCATCTTCTTCTTTCATATTTAATCAAACATAATAATTTTGCTGTCTGTCCGTTCGTTGGTGTAACGTCCGTAATTTCGTTCAAATTCATGGCTAAAAAAAGTAACCCATAAAAAGTTTTTACAATACTCCCTTTCTCATTTTCTGGTTTCGTGTCTACCACATGCGTCGGAATCTCCGTACAACTTATGAATTGTATGAAAAAACTATTAAAGAATTGAAAAATCCAAAATTATACTACATTTTTTTTTTTTAAAGAAAATTTGATAGATCTTCTTGATCATCGCCACGAGTCTACTCGCAAAGTTTCAGCTCGATTGGATCACGGGAAAAGGGTTAAAAATCGATCCAAAGTTTTTTCATCAAGCAAGCAAGCAAACAAACGCCACGAGTTAAAGGAAAGGAAGTAAAAACAAATTAAACGGTCTGAGATGGGGTTTGACCACCGGCCCAGAGAACCGGAGTTTGCTGAATCGGCCGCTTAATGCACGTAATTACCATCGCCGCCTCTCCGTGGAGTGACAAAAATATATACAAAAGCTTATCAAAGACGCGAACCATTTCTTGTTTCTCTAGCACAATTTCCAGGGTTTAAAATAGTACAGTGCCGGCTGGGGAAGTATAAAAAAATGTTCAAATATTTTGATAAAGGTCGTTACTACTATTTCATGGGTGTCGGCTATAAATAAGTAAACACATATTCTTTAGGAATAGACATGTAAAAATACCGTCAATTGATGGGGTAACAGCTAATAAATTAATTAATAGAAATACACCCGTGAAATATTACGGGCCATAATAGTTTAGATATTTCAAAGCTGAAAATTCATGAATAGAAAATATTTTCTTTTAGATTGAATCTATTCGCTTAAACCTTAAACTAAATTACATATAAGTATAATAAAATAATAATATAAAAATGTCAATACCATGTTATTTGGTGCCGCGACCCTTGCGTGTTGTCTGAGCCACGCGCTGGTTGCGTGTCACATTCGGGCGCTCGCACCTCATCAGTATTGTTATTGTAATTCCACTGTAATACATTATACTTTTTAAGAGCACTTAGTTTGGCCTTTTCAAAATTTATAAATTCATACTATATTTTTTTAACAGGGCGAACGTATTGGCTGGCACCAGACGTGATACCAAAGTGTGGACAAGATATTCATGTTTGTTCAAGTTTTTTTTATTTTGATGATGTGTAGATACACTATATAAAACAACACATAAGAAAGCAAAATAATTAAACACGAATCAAAAAATCAAATAAAGCCAAAAGGCAAATACCATAATAAAATAAACCAAAGTATAGTAAATAGAAAAGGAAATGGGGGAAAGGGGTGAGTTTGCTGGGATAAGGATTGAAGAAAAGAAAATATCTATTCTTTGAGCATACAACTTTAAATTTTTCATGGTGTCGTTAATGAACCTCTTTTCTTATAATCTTCTCAGTTTTTAATCATCACGCCGTTTCCCCACAGTGGTAGGCAGAGAGGATAAAATACCCCATCCTTCTTTATTTGCACACCACTTTTGCTTCGGTTACATTCAAACATCTTCTCATGCAAGCTCTACGGTTGTTGAGGCTACAGGACCATCCTCCAATATTTGTAGTATTTGATCATGCCAAGACTTTGGCGGACACCCTCTATTCCTGTTGCCTTCAACACTCGCTCCATATATTTTCTTAACCATCCTTTCCTCGCTCATGCGCTCTACATGACCAAAGCATCTCAGCACTCTTTTTTTTATTCTATCTACCACACTACACTGCCTTTAATCATTATTAGAATTTTTTCTTCCACTCGCAGGTTGTTGTTTGTATTTTGTCTTCTTGCTTCCTTCCACTGCTGCTTCTATTATTATCCTCGTAAAATTGAGGCGCAGCTTCAGTGATCACAGGAATATCAATCGATTCAACTAACTCGTTTTGGAATCTTTGGAATACACGTTCATGCATGCAAGTCACTTCGGTTTACCGGTTTTGGTTCGAAAGACAATTTTTAAATAATCTAAACATCATACTCCCAGATTGCTGAATCTAAGTTTTTGCACAATATTTGAAGGTATCGCTATAATGCAAATGCAAACGCTATATGCAAAAACAAAATGTAACAGCAAAGAGAAAAATCATTCTATGAAATAAATAAGGCCTTCATTTGACAAAAAATATTTTTTATCTAGTTTTATATTGTTGTTACAACGAGGGGCGATGTCCATGTAAATTGTCATTCCATGATATTGTGATAATAAAATATTATGGAATGAAATAAATAAATATATTTTTGTACTTTCACTCTTCCTTCCCCTCGTTTCAATATTCTTAATAAAGACTACAAAACCGCCATTCTCCACTAACTAAAAAGAACTTTAACCTATTTAATTTAATACCTGTTGATCAGATCTCAGAGTTCTGTTGATGGGAGAAAAATACTGTTGTTGGTTTATTTAAAATGATTTTAAAAAAAAATCTAAAATGATTAGTTTATTTAAAAATTATAATAATTATGTTGTATCAAAAAGAGTTTGCCTGTTAATTGCTAGCTAATCAACGTTTTAAATATTTAATGCTAATTAATTGTGGTAATTTATTTATTATGAACATTTTTATAAATACTTGAGTTTATTCATTTAACCAACTGATTTTGAACACTAATTTATTTTATCGTGTGATAAAAATACTTGTAATATTTATGATGATTTCCGATCGTTTAATCATTTTCCATATTATTCACACTATTATATTTAACAATAAAAAGCAGTTTCATATTTTATCTATTTACAAACAGTATATTTGTATATACTTATATATACATGCTTATCAGTTTATTGAATATAGAATTTCAAATGTCCCATTTAGGTGAAAAATATTCTCGTATATTCTGCTACATATATACATCTGTCCAATACATCTGTCGCTTCTTGTGAAACTATCATACCCCAAATTTACTGGAATTTACATAGTTTAATATAAATTATGTTATAAAACAATTTTTACATGGTCTCATATATAGTTTTATTTTACCACAAACATTTTTACTAGTCATGAAATATTAATAGATTATTATATAATTTAAAACTTTAATTATTTGTCAATCAAAAGCAATCACCATTGGATAAGAAGGAGAATCTATAACTTTTAAACCACATTTAACAATTTATCTCATCATCAATCTACTATATTTTCTTTTTTTTTCAACTATTGTACACTATTGTTTCTTTCTTGTTTGGGATTCATTTTACATTACCTTACATAACCATACATTTTACATTTTCTTCATAAGTTCAATGTATCCCTACCCTACTTAATTTTCGATGGCGTAACAAAGTACCTACGTTAAGTACTAGTTAACTACAAAGGAAAAAAATCGGCCACTCTGAATAACTCTTCAATAAAGGATTTTAAAGCAGGCACAGATCTTCAAGCACATGGGAGTGGAGTACTCTAGTGATGTGAAGATATGGAACTGATCATACATTAGTTCTTGCGAGCGAAGTGCTCCGTAGCCAGGTAGCGGTACATAAAAATAAAATAATGTTCTTCTACAAATCAGTACCAGAATATACGAAAACAAGTGGGTTAATGATTCAAGCGGCTGAATATACTTCCCAGAGGAGTGAATTGTGAGGTGTAAAAGCAAAGGTAGTAATAGCAACAATTTTTTAATGCAGTCATCGGGAATTATTAATTTTTAATATGCGGAATCTGAAATTTTATGGAAAACATAGACTATAAATGTATAGGCAACATGACTGCTTCAAGTACCTTGTTGGTCTTGTGGTTAGGACTCTCGCCTCATGATCCAAAGGTCACAGGTTCGAATCTCACTACAGACAAGCAAGTTAGTCCTATTTTCACAGCACAAGCGTTTAGCTTAATTTGAAAACAGTTAGAATATTGATGTGACACGAATTCCGTGTTCGCATTTCTATTTTTTTTAAATTAAAAAAAAAAATATGACTACAATTCAGTACGTATTTAATTAGCAATCGTCGAAGGCTGCATTCAAAACATTTTTTTATCTTATGGACATTGCTGCTTTTGCTTTTATGCTCCACATATAAGTATTTGGAAGAAGAAAATTATACGACTATAAAAACAGGTATTTTATTTAGATACTATAAATTAAACAACTCATAATTAATCGCGATTTCAGGGTTTAACAGAGCCAGCCACAATACGCTACAGGTAGATTCATGCCTGAGTTGTGAGTCAAAAATGTCCTAACAAAAATATCTACATGAAAATATCAATAGCTAGGAAATATGCTACTTCAAATTCTGCATTTTTTAAAAATATTGTTATATTAAATATATTTATAAAAATTCTGACTTATTTTCTGTAAACGTTTTACAATCATGAAATTAACTTATAATGAATTTAAAAATTTTATTCACTTTAATACAGGTCGCATCTAAATATAATTATTTCATTGTCTGTCTGTCGGTTGGTAAATTCGTAGCTTACTGTAATTAAAACCTTACATAATTAGAGTGTGCCACGCAATAGCTCAGGCAACACGCGACCGTGACCCGCCTACTGAATTACCGTGATTTTCACGGGCACACGGCTAGTAAAATAATATAAACCTCTGATTTTTTTTTTCATATTTCTACAAACTTTCAGTTGACTAGAGTATTATAGCGAATGAATTTTTAGTAATAATTACTGGATAATTTATACAGCGCTGTTTTCATGAGAACTCACCCCAATTGATATTTTTAGGATAAGTTTAGAAGATAGTCAGAAATATTGAAAAAAAATTAGAGACATGTAGAGATGTGACCAAGAAATACATGTCGCATTAATATTATTAATATTTTCAAACTAAGCTAAACGCTTGTGTTATGAAAATAGGAATAATATGCTGGTCTAGTAATGGTTAACTTATGAGTAAAGAAGACCCCTTAAAGTTTTTGCTACTAGCTAGAGTCACCCTTTATACTTTGATATTAGGCCGTTGTTGCTAGAACATTTTCGACTCATAAAGTATTATGAACTAGCACTGTTACACAATCTACATAATAATTTGAAAAATACATTTCCACCATTATTTTCCCTAATAGATATATTAATCATCATCATCACTCTTGGCACTACAACCCTTGGTGGGTCTTGGTCTCCTCAATAATCTTCCTCCACTCATCTCGGACTAGTGCCAGCTCTCTCCAGTTTCGAAGCTCCAAGGCAGAGATGTCTTTGAGAACGCTGTCACTCCATCTTAATTTTGGCCTTCCTAAGCTCCTTCGCCCTATTGGCCTTGAGTTCAGCAGGGACTTTGGTGCTTGATGCTCGGACAAGATATATTAATAGATTACTAAATAAAATTTATACAGAAATTTGTTTACAACACATGAGTTTATTAATGTTACCAAAGTCCTAGGTAATTTCCTTCATTGGAGTGATATACAAATAATCGCAAAAATTATTATCTTCTTTTCAAAATTCCACTTTTAAAAATATTGAAAAATAATAATTGTAGTAGCTTTTAAAAATAAATAGTGTGAATAATATGGGAAATGACATAAAAGATCGGAAATCATCACAAACATTAAAAGAAGTATTTTTATCACTATGATAAAATAAATTATTGTTCAAAATCCGTTGGTTAAATAAAAAAACTCAAGTGTTTATTTATTTAACCAACTGATTTTGTATAGTTTCTTGTATAGTAAAAAATAAATATGTAAGTGATTTGAAATGTGGAAGAAAAATTTGTCAAAATTACCATGACTGGTAAATTTACAGTTGTCTATTTTTTTTCAGTCTACATTGTTTGAATTATCAAAGAAACATATTGTTTGAAGAATCTATCACCAATAAAACAAAATTTCATGTGACATTTTTAATTCCAGTTTAGCACATAAAGATTCGCTAATAAAAACACCCCACCATCCTGAATTCATAATGCAATCACAAACAAATTATTATACCTATTTGTTTAACCTTATATATATTTCACATCTCCATTTTCTAAACTATGTTTTATCTTATATCTTCACACCTCTTTTTTCTAAATTACTGTTATAACTTTCAACAACAATCTATACTATGTAAATTCTGTAATTTTTTGCTGTTCCATTCTTTGGATTTTTTTGTATATATTATTATGTAAAAGGTACTTCTGTACCGTATATTAAATAAATAAATAGATAAATAAGTAAATTAATTTATTAATTAATAAACAAATATAAGAAAATATATTCGTAAATTTTTAACCTTTGATATATTTTATACATGTCTGGTCATCACAATCTGGGTATTTGGAGACTTCTCACGATTGAGTTTGATTCAAGCTTCAGTCTCAAAAGTTTTCACAAATGTTACAAAACGAATTACATATTCCTACTCTCTTTGACTAACATTCCCGGATATTCCCAGACATACCTTAACCCTATTATGACGAACGTAGCAAGGCAGACGTACAAATCTCTAGAGGCCATAGTTTTGGACGTGCATTATGGACCCCGGGGTGGAATATCTAAGAGAAGGTCCTATATTTCAACCCTTAACGACGTCAAGGGGTACATAATCTAAGTATTTAGTAATACGAGTTCAGAACTAAGGGAGAGGTTAATATTTAAATACACCATGGCAAAAGGAAACACACTTTTACTTTGAAAATTATATGAATTACCCATGTTGACTCATTATATATTAAATTTACTAAAATTTTACTTCTATATGCGTAAATAATTGGATATTTTTCATTTCATTACTAATAATTTTATGTCTTTCAAGCGATATTTTTTGTGTTACTATATAGTAAATGAAGGGTATAAAAGCAAAGTAGCAAGCAATATCCAAAAAAAAAGAAAAAAAAATTGATTGCAATCACCGAGGATAACTAATTTGGAATGTGCTGAAGTCAAGATTTATAGGAAATATTGCTCCATCCCTCCCAAAATCATGTTTCCAAATCACTATTAAAAGCAAAGGTTGCAATATACAATTTAAATAATTAACTCTAGGATATTTCACGTGACAAAATGGCCGCTTCATACTAAAGTGAGAATCGATGTCAATTTTAAACTAAAACGTCATAGCAAAGCATATATTTGGTAGCAAACACAAGAATATCTATATTTATAATTTAAATATATATTTATACCAAAAGAAAAACTCCGGTGGTAATTGTCTTTTTTAAATCTTACTTTTATTAAGAAGTAGGATTTATAGATAACTGAGAAATTTTCTCGAGTAATGACCGGTTTTTTATAACTATATCCAATAAAATTAGAATGCACTCATCGAGGATTACTAATATACAATGTACTGAATTCGAGATTTTACAGGAAATATAGCCTTTAAATTTATAGGAAATATGATTTTGGAAGGGACAAAAACATGAAAAAATTTAAAATTCAGTACATTTTAAAAGTAATAATTCAATCATTTTTCAAACTTTTTTATCCTATTTCATTTTAAGTCTGTCCGGTTGTTTATTAAAAAGTGTTAGAATTACGTACTGTTTGGTCAGGTCTCCGTAATTTTTTTGTTTTTCTTATTTTTTATTTTTTTATTCGAAATTTGTCGTGTCGTATATTTGTGTTCTATTCGTATTTTTAATCTGCCCTTTGCGCATTCTTCCAATGTCAGTTTTTACTGAAGTTGTTTTTGTGATTGATGACATATTATACATTTAACACAATCATAATCAGTGAGATTTAAAACTTTAAATCAGTCCTTACAAACATATTTTTATTTTTTAATTGCAATAGTTTTAATTATTCTTATTTGTAGTTGTTTTATTTTGTCCAATTATTGCAACTGGGTCATGGGTATGGAAGGTAAAAAACACATTTAAAGCAATCAAACCTTTGATTTATTGCGAAAAGTCACTGGACACGAATTTAATCAGAGCACTGCTCTTAAAATCACACTTAATTTCGTAATTCCTACTTGACACATTCTTCTACACTATTTATCTAGAAATCCCAGTTCACTGGTTTGTATCACTCTAATTACTATATATCACTTCTCACACGTCGGTAGGTACTTTATTGATTTATTATCCCTGGAACACATATGCGCTAGTAATACTCTGAGCAGCGCATGGTTTCACTTCTATGATATTAGCCTGTTGTCAACAATTCCATTCCACGCAGCGCGGCGCCCTTGTATTTGACTATGTTTATGACATGTTCTCGATGTTTCCAGAATCCGGTGGACCATTCCAGAACTTTCTAGTAATTTATAATTTTAGTGTAAGAGGTAAATAGTGGTGTGACATCATCGATTACATGTAATTCTTTCTCTTTTTCTACCATCTTATGACAATATGTTTGAAATGTTAGTCCGTAACTTTTTAAGCCGTAGTTCATAATTGAGTCTTCCATACCAAAGTATGAACAATATATTACAATAAAGAGATATATTTTTCCTTCTGATCTTTCTAATTGACTCGCCTAATTTGTTTTGAATAATATTTTAGACAATTAAACTGAGCGAACTTCAGAGTTAAAAACAATATTTCGCAATCAAAGTTTGCAGTTCGGGAAACGGGTTAGCCGCCCGGAGCGGCATCACATACCGCCCGTTAGTTGACACCCCTGGGATACTAGTTTGAGTGACGCAGCCCCCCACGTCTCCATTAGCTCTAATAGATAATTTTCGATTGCCTTTGAGCAGGGGCGACACAACATAGTAATAATAATGGTGGGGCGGGCGGTAAAATACTTAGTCGGGATGAAATAATCACCATCACGTCGTGGTCTCTGGGGGCAGATGTGATGGTGGCGGCGGTGAAACTTTGAACGGCTTCAACACGCCGTTGATCCTGTGGGATGACACGCGGTAATGGCGAATGAATTAATTTTTAATATGCTTTCCTGCAACTGTGACGGGCGATATGCTGAAAATGAGACCTATTATGCGATTATACAAAAACTTTATCATAAGTATTGAAAATTTAAGTGAGAATGGTTGCTAACCAACTTTAAATCGTTTTAGATTCTAAATGGAAAAATGATTTTTAAATACATATTCAATAATACCGTACTAAAAATATATTTTTTATTTTTCACAATATGGCGTCTGGTTGTCGCCATATTAAATTCTGTTATGATACTCGCAAGATTAAGAAAAATCGATTGACCTAAAAGTTATCAAAATTGGCCCATGCGTTTGGTCTCTAGAGTGCCACAAAGGAACAAACATAGGATACATATTATATAGACTGATGAACACATTACCCTCTTTTGCGTCACGCAGTCGAATAATAATACCGTAACTGGAAACTTAATTTACTTTATTCTAAATTTTACTCTAATTTTCTTAATAAAACATATTTTCGATGTGTTATTTGCTCGTTTATCAATAATATTGTACACACTGGTTTCATATCAAATTATCCAAAAAATGTTTAATGCGTTGTCTTTGATCATGAGCAGAAGACACCGATATTACTCTCCATATATCTACATATGGATAATATCATTTACTTACATAATACATCATTTGACGGGTTTAAAACAAAAGGCACCGATATCCAAAAAATTCAAAAATGTTTTAAATACAGTCATTAATTTAGAATAAACTGAATTAATATATTTATACCTTTCAAAATCATGTTGCCTATAAATGTATAGGCTATTTTTCCTATAAAAACTCGAATTCATTACATTTTATATAAGTAATCCTCGATGACTGCATTAATTTTTTTTGGATATTACTGTCTTTGCTTTTATACCCATCATTGTGTAACAAATTTTTTAGACATGATAATATTCATACTTCTTATCAAATTTCTATAAAATTTAAAAAAATGTATTTTTGTAATTTCTCAGCCCAGTGTGAAAGCCTTGTTAATTTTTTTTTAAATTCTTAGTTTTTTTAAACGGATTTAAAAAAAATGGTGGCTATTCAATACTTTATGAAAGTTCTGGGGAAAAAAATAAAAAATTAAAAAATGGTAGTGAAATGAACTTACAGAATATGCCTACCACATAACAGAAAACATAATTTTCTTTAACATACAAACGAAATCTTATGCAGTTTAATTTTTACATACAGTTCTCGAGCTTATTTTTTTATATATTCATGTGAATGCTTTTCTCATTTATAGTTTAAGACATAAATACATTACATAGTTTAAGATTCTTATAATTAATTATGGAAAGGCTTCGCAGAGCCTGAAGCTACACAAAATTTGGATTGAATGGTAAATAAAGTATATCACAGGGTAGGTGATGGGGTACTCAGGTGTATAAGGGAAGGTAACTTTGTTTGGCGCAGGGTCCTAAAATGTAACTATGCAATATTTGTCTTAGAACAGTCGAAGGGAATTGTATAGAGAAAAGAGAAACAAGAAAACAGAGAGACATAACATTTTATAAAACTACAAAAATCTTTTATAATTTCGTCTCAGAATCTTATGACAAGATTGGTTAGAATATTCTTCGATGTTTCAATAGATAAATTTCATTTTTTTTCTTGTTTAAAATATATTTTAGAAAATAAAACAGGTAGGGATATCGCTGCATAGTTAAACGAGACGACAACACTTGGAAAAGAAAATTGATAAAATAAAATATTTGTCATCTTGTGTAAACGAGGCGATATCGTGTTTGATGTGTGAGTGAAATTGGTAATAGATTTTTATCACAAGCCGTGACAGCTTCCAGGGTATCGTTCTGGAATATGGGAAGACCATACATTAGGGGGTAATCACGCACGCCGCAGAGGCCTCCGGAGGCTCGGGGGGCTCAAGGGGGCGATTACCGAAGTAATAAAGTATCGTAGGTACCTACCTACGTATTGCTCGCATTTCTCATATTTACTACTCGCGGAAGCAATCGGCAATAGGCGATCAAAGATAAGATATAAAAAAACGTGGTGCGATCATTACGATTTATGGTAAATGATAAACTTGTTAAACCAAAATAAACATGTAAAAGTGTGAATCTTTCTTTCGATTAAAATTAAAAACCATGTCACCTGTTTCACTCTTTAGACTCACCTTTTTTTAGTGAAAAACCAATGCATTTCAAGAAAACAAAAATTATTTACCTTAAATAGGACATACTATAAAAAATAAATATTAATTTTGGAGTATAAAAGCAAAGTTAGCAATATCCAAAAAAAAATTGAATGCAGTTATCGAGGATTATTAATTTATAAAGTATCCAATTTTAAATTTTATAGGAAACACGGCCTTTACATGTGTAGAAAACATGATTTTGGATGGGACAGATACACAAAATATAGAGTTTTTTTTTTTGGAATATTGCTACCTTTGCTTTTATACTCCACAATTGACAAATTAATAAATACCAGCTAGTGGATGCCAAGACTTTTAATCTTATTTGTGACGAAAAATAGATGTATTTTTATACAAATTTATCTGAAGCTTGGAAATAAATTTGAGGATTACCAGAGACTTCAACTGTATAAGACTTGTATATTATTTGAAGAAAATCCTTGACAATTGTACGTATTAATGTGGTAAAAAATTAAAGAAATCTGTGCCAAATCACCAACATAGATTTCCTTAACTATGTAACAAAAACGTGATCAAACCTAGAAAAGATACACAGTTCCGTATTCAAGTTGCTTACGAATTTATACAAAAATTATATTGAAATTTAATGGTTGTATAAAAGCTAATTAATCTTAATATTGATTTTTAATGATTGTCTAACATTTTACAGATGATAAGTCAGAAATATTGAAAAAAATGCACTTGTTTCTTTGATAAACTTTATTTCCATAACTAATATAAATATTAGGACTCTGTTGCTTGAAATTTTTTAACTCAATATATGTATTTAAAAAAAACTAACATATATTAAATTTTATAATCAATTTTAATAAAAACATTTATTTTATCACGATTCAAAGTTAAATGCAGTTATATTCTTATATTGTTCATTTTATTCTTCAAATCAATAAAAAAATATTAATCTTAATCATTTTAAATATAAATGAAAAATTATAGTAAATCATTTATAATAAAAAAATAAATGATAAATTCTCATTAAAAATTATGCTGGTCCTCGAAATATTTTAATTCTGTTGTACAATCTGTTGGCTAGATCTTATATATTATAAATATCTGATGTATAAAAGCAAATGCAGCAATATCTAAAAAAATTAAAAAAATGTTTTGAATACAATCACGGAGGATAACAAATTAAAAACATACTAAATTTTATATTTTATATCCCTTGCAAAATCATGTTTTCTCTAAATTATAGGCTATATCTAAATTATAGTTTCCAATAAAATTTAGTATTCAGAAAATTAAAAATTAATAATCCTCGACAACTGCATACATTTTTTTTTGGATATTGCTTCCATTGATTTTATACCTCACGTACGTGATATATTTCGACGACATATAAATCGAACATTAACAAAATTATAATTTCTTTAATAATAGCACAATAATTTGTAGTGACATTATCGATATAATTAATAAAAATAATAAAATACTAACGAAACTAACTGCTAATCAATTTGAGAATCACATTTCTATCAAGATTGAATAATATCGTAATGACGAGGACATTAATGTCCTAAAAAACAAATAAATTAAATTAAAAATTAAGGTGATTGAGGATCTAAGCGATTTACCGAACGATTGACTGGCTTCTGTCTTTATTGAGGTACATTAGATTATCCCTCTTACCTTCGGCGTCCTGGATAACCTATATCGTTCACTTGTTTTAATCGATAATATGATTGGTATAGATTAAGTTGATTGAGGAGGGTAAGACGTTTTTGATTCGTCATACGCAGAGCCGCATCGGCCGTACGAGATAAGTGACGGCCGGAGGTGTGAAATTTTTACCCATGTTTCCTGTGTGTTGGCGTCTATTTCACGTTTTTTATGGGGAAAATTGGAGCTCAAAATCTGAAAATATCAAAAGGATGGGAAATATTAAAATAATGCGCGTCATCAAACGTATCCCCAGTTATGCGGGGAGCTATTGTCCTTTCCATACCCAAGGGTCTTTGTGCTTTGTGGAGTGTTTTTTCTTGTACAGCAATATAAATGGTTTTCAACGCAAATTTCAAAGCAGAAGGTACACAAAGAGGGAAAGTCGTACAAATAAAGTAAAAAAAATATATATATGTTGACATTTTTTTCTTATTTTTGATACTTCAACTTTAGTGTTCATATAGTGCTAATATAGAAGGAGTAAAAAACTAACCCCTAAAAACCAAGTTTTTACTTTACTCCCTTTCTTTGTAAATTAAGTTTACCATCATATAATTAATTAATTGATTGACTGAAAATGAAACATGTCTAGACAAATATCTATGTCAGAAATCTCTAAAAATATCGCTTTATTATTTGATTTCTTCCCAAAAAACCAAAATTCGTAGTGAAGTACCTATTATACCTACTGACGGAGTAATTCAAATTTTAAACATTCCATGACCTTATCGGGCCGCGGATTTTTGAAATAATTCCAATTTGAAAAAACCATTAAAAATTTGAAAAATCCGAAATTATCCTACAATTATTATTATTTTTTAACGAAAATTTGATCAATCTTTTTGATCGTCGCCACGAGTCTGCTTGCAAAGTTTCAGTTCGATTGGATCACGGGAAAAGGGTTAAAAATCGATCCAAAGTTTTTTTTTTTCAAGAAAACAAGCAAGCAGACGCAACGAGTTAAAAGAAAGGAAGTAAAAAGAGTCTTTATGTTACTTCAAATACTAGGTACGATACACGTTTATCCAAAAATTTAATGTTCTTAACTGATTTATAATAAATTATACTGAATTGTGAAATATATGTACTGTTTTGCTATAATTATAATTATAATTATACAAGCTATAATTATGCTATATTTATAGGAGAAGAAATATAGGAACTTAAAGAAAAAACTGTAGCTTTTTCCAATCAGGGCATTTATCATTCCGAACGAATGCCAGCGAAGATCTGTAGAATGCAACTTAATTTGCGATACAGTTTAACGAGGGTGTGAACCGTAGCACCAAATTACCCTTCAAACGGCACTTTGTGTAGTTTTCAGCACTGACCGTACCTAGGTCGGAAAACAAAGTACAAAGTGCCATTAGGCATGTTTGCAGCGGCCTGTTGCCTTCTCAATATCGTATTATAATCTTCTATCCTGAATAAATTTGCCCAGTAAGTATAATTGCTTTCATGTTTGCATATCTTAACAAGGCCTTATAGCCAGGCAAAGCTGACGTCGAAACATGCGTAACTACCAAAATATTTTAATTACCCGGCACATCTGGGCAATTTGGAACATATTTGGGGCATCAGAGTCAAAGAACATTATTAATCTTCAAATAAACCCGATTTTTTACAATTTTATTATCACTTAGAGGAAAACGGTCATACCTCTAATAAAAATGGATGTCTTAAATATGATGATTTGGAATCATCATAAATAAGTAAAGCACATAAAAGGTAGCATAATATCATAAATAAAAAACTAAATTTAAGCACCCTTTATATCCTAATGTCATTTTCTCATATATTTTCATGTTACTACGATTTTTACGATCAAAAAAATTTACGATCAATTGTTTAAATAATATTTTTTATATTTTCGTTCTGAAAACACAATTACTGGGTTTTGACCACAGAGGGGTAACTATTAAGATTAAGATAAATTACAGAAGTCTAAATGAGATGAAGTTATTTATATGGGAAATAGGAAGAACCAGAGGTGTCTTTAGCATAGTCCATTCAAATATAAGAAAGAGTGTGATTTAGAACATATATACAATGTTCAAAAATTTTATAATGTGTAGATATTCTTTGTGTAAAGTGATGTTGAATTGCGCAAAGTTATCACTTAAGCTAGCTCATACAGCTCATAAGCCCTAGGCCATCCTATTAAAACTTCCATACAGGTTTCTCACACAAATAAATGTTAACTCGCGGCCGAAAATAAGCTTACGAGACCCACGCCCACGTTACGTTACCATTTGGCGCTGTTCATGCGCTAACACTAATATAACACGGTTTTGCGATAATTTTATTTGTTGTAAAATTTTAATTTTAATTAGCATTTGTAAAAAACTGAAGCAACTTTAAAATGATTTTATTTCATAGATAATTTGGATTAACAGAGACGGATTCATTAATTTAGTATTGTAGGTTAACGTATATAATTATACGTTTCTTACTGAATTAACGCAATATTTTTTTATAATTAAGTCTGTCATTTTCGATGTTCCAACTAAGTTCAAAATGTAAATAATTTAATTTGCAATTTTGAATAAATATATATTTTTTTAAATATAGATGCGATCACGGAATACGTGTCACGTCAATATTTTTACAATTTTCAAACTAAGCTAAACGCTTTTGCTATGAAAATAGGACTATCTTGCTAGTCTGGTGTGAGGTTATTTATATATTTTTTTAGTCTTTTGTGAATAGCTATCTAAAAGCAATTAAATAATCCGTGCGCCATTGTTGCTCATAACTGATTTAGATAAGGAACTTTGAGCTACATTTTCAACCATTTTAAGGTTAAGCACATGATTTTTAACTGCCATTCGTGTGTTGAATAATATCTTGTTATAAATCTTACGAAAAATTGGCATTTAATGTGCGGTTCATCATTCATCAGAAAAGTCCAATTAAGGTGTATCCAAACAAGCTCAAAATATTAATAGTGGCGTCTAAAGTGCGGTTAAGCTAAAAAAATACGAATAACAAAAAAAACCTAGTACCGGCCCTGGTCAGGGATCGAAGTACCATTTTGATTCGCTAAAGTATTGGGGTACGGAAAGCCTGGAGGTATTCCGAGGGCGTGCTCTATCGGATTTATAGGCACCGATCCAATCTATGAAATGTTAGACTGGCGTCTTTTCGGGTATTGGATTTATGGCCGTAATTTGTTTCCTATTACGGAAAAATTTTTGTAAACGCTCACAAACAAAATCAATCGCGAAAGCTTTTTATTTTATAAACGGATTCAAAAAAAAATCTGCAGTATTTTTAGAATATCATGTTTCATCCCTTACCGTCAAGCAATTAATTATTATCTTAAAAATGTTATAAATTGTACAGGTATAATTTTATTCGTTGAAGATTTTGTTTATATTGTGATGTATGCTTGGTAGTTTAGTAGTACGGTGTATAAACCAAGTATTTTGGGATTAGATCAAAAAATATTAGAAAAATATTTTTATTGCGTTTGCATAAAGCATAAATTTTTACACTTTAGCGTTTAATGATGTATGGTTTAATGATGTATGTATGGAAGCGAAGCCTGGAGCTGGCAGAAGAGGTACGAAAGTAGATTGAATGCAGTGGAGATGAGATCCCTCAGACGTATGTGTGGCTAATCAATTTATGATAGAGTAAAGAATGCAGATATTAGGAATGAATGTAAAGCTGATCTTATCATGATTAATAGAATTAAAAAAGGGTCGCTCAGATGCTCTGGACATATTGAGCGAATGAATGAGGAAAGAATGGTAAGAAAGATATATAATGCAAGTGTTGATGGCGCCAGAAAGAGAGGGCGACCGCTGAAGACGTGGCTTGACCAGATCAACCAGATACTGGAAGATGGTCCCGTTAGAAGCCTCAACAACCGGCGAGCTTGCATGCGAAGATGTATGAATGTGGATGAGGCGAGAGTTGTATGTCAGGACAGAAGAATGTGGCGCTCTATCCTCTCTGCCTACCCCCACGGGGAAACGGCGTGATGGTAAGTAAATAAGTAAGTAAGTAAGCGTTTAAAATTTTTTGTGTTAAATTGAAACCCACCAATCAAGAGATCGATGCGGCTCCCGGTCCCGACTGCCGAGAGGCACATCACTCTTTCGCCGATCGCCGTAGACAAAGCAATATATTCTGTACTCAACGCCACCTCTGTAAATTCGTGTCAATAAATTGCCACTGTTAATTGTGAGTATAAATTACACCCTGTATCCACCTACTTATTCTGTCTCCGCTAAAACACCTCACACATTACTCGCAAACTCACAACACACGTCACTCGCCGCCGCAGGGAGATGTCTTTGGACAGGTGGACATTTTCTGGTTCTCAGAAAACGTACACTCTCAATCTAATCTGCCAAATTTTATCGAAAATTTTTCTCGTTTTCTTGTACAAAGGATCATGTAATCGTTATGTAAAATATCTTAGAGATAATTATTCTGTACTTATCAAATCATAAATTTTCTGTAAAAAAGATGCACCCACAAATTTTGATTGAGGTGTATATTTTATTCCGATTGATTTTCGGTGTTTACATTCATAGTGTTTTTAAAGAGATAAAAATAAATAATTGTGAGTAGATACTATGATTTTTGCAGCAATATTTACAATTGTAGTTTTTATAAATTTTGAGTAATGTCCTCACACCACCAAAATAAATAAACATCAACTAACGTAAATTCTTTGTCCACTATTTGGTACTACTTTCAGTGCCCATATGTTTACCTTGTTTAAAATAATTGTTACGAGCTCATATTTCATATTATAGAGTTCATATTTCTGCGAGGGTTTGAACCATTTTATTTGAATTGTAATGAAGCTAGTGAATTTTTATTTTTCGATATAAGTTACTTTAAAGACAGTGAAAAGTTTTACAAAAGATACTCAAGTCAGAAATATTGAAAAAAATGCAAACTTAACTGCCGCCTATCCCATAACTATTAATAGTTCCGAGTTGGGCCTGGGATATGACTCGCCCATGGTTTAAAATGTGTTCGCCTCATAATACCTAAAACGACTGACTTTATGAACGTCAATGTTATGCTTACAATCACTGTAAATAATATTAAATATATTAACACGTGAATATCGTGATAGAAAAATTATAAAGTACTTTTATTTCGATATATTTCGTAGATGTTCATTTAAGAAGAGCTTACAAATTAAAATGAATAAAAACAGAAGAACAATAAAAAATAGTGTTAGATTACTGTCACCAAAAGAATTACTAAATCATCAGTTAACACAAAGATACTATAGGATTGATACAACGCACAATTAATTTTTTTTGCAACTGTGAATCTCTTCTATAAACTGCAAAATTGCTCTTATTTGTTCAATAAGATATTTCAGCCCCCTCAAGAATTCATATTGCAAATTTTCAATTTACAAATTCTATATCAATGCGTATAGAAAATGTTAATTGAAAACAGCCTGAATTGAAAGATTTCCTTCAAAACTATGTACATAACTGAATGCATTGAGAAAGTTATTAAAATCACGAGGCGTACCCGAATTTCGTACAAAGCAATAAATAATATTGCCAAAATGAAATCTATTAACGTTCTCAAGACTTTTAATCAGAAATATTCTTACTCGTGCGAGACGGCCCGTAGGTAAGTTGTTACCAACTTATATTCAGAATTCAAAGAACTTGTGTAACATCAGCGAGACGTGGGAATTATTAAGAGCCTCCCAAAGTCAGTAGAACCTTAGCGAAGCTTTTTGAAAAGTTTGACATGTACCTACTCCAGTCTTTAGTGCAGCAACCGTGAAACAATTCAAGTGGAACAGAGCATGATTTTCCAATCTTCTGAAAAGTATTAATTATTTTTTTATGTTAGTTTTTTTTTTACAAAAAACTGGAATTCTAGTAAGCTCGAATTAAAATTTTACATCTCTTGGTAGTTTAGTCGAATTGCAACATCTCACAGATGTTATCATGATTACTTAAACGGTTGACTTACTGAATAATATTATGAGACGCGTCTCGCCTTGTTGAAGCGTTATCAATCTAACTTTTTTAAACTCAACAACTTTTATTTATATAAAAACCATTAAAAAGAACAGTTATTTAATTTTAAGAACGTTAATAGGTTTTTTAATTTTAAGAAGGTAAGTTATTTTATACGAGTAAGGTATTTTTATACGATTCTAAGAAACAATTTTGTTCAAACACCAATGAAATTTTTATGAAAGACATTACACATATGAAAGGGGATTGTCATAAATTTTGATATAGATACATGAGGTAAGACAAGATTAATCACGTTAATCCATAGTGTTTTTATTCTAGTAAACAATAATGTTCGAATACTAATGATATTTTTAAAGTGCGGTAGTTCCAGTTAGAATGATAGAGCCCCCATGAGAGGAAAGGCGTTTCATGAAAATAAAACAATTAAAACTAAAAAACATATGTGTTTTCATTTAAGTATGAGTAAATTATGGAGATTTACAAACTTACCTCTGAAATGATAAATTTAATTCTGTTGAATATTAATTGTTTATTATGAAGTTATTCCCTTTTGAAAAATCCTCAAAAAATCACGCGTCTTTTGGGAACCGTTTTATTTTCTTTTAATACAATTTCAACCTTTTCTAATGTCAAATATCCTTTCAATATTAAAACGACATATATTACCAGTTAAAAAAATGAATATTTTATGTGGGTATAAAAGCAAAGGAAGCAATATCCAAAAAATTAAAATGTTTTGAATGGAGTCACCGAGGATTACCAATTCAAATTGTAATGAATTCTAGATTTTATATATCTATCCCTTCCAAAATTATGTTTCCTAAAAATTTATTGGCTATATTTCGTGTAAAATCTCAAATTCAGTACATTATAAATCAGTAATTCTTCATGACTGCATTAATTTTTTTTTATATTGCTGCCTTTGCTTTTGTACCCCACATATATGAAAGTAATGAGGCTTACAATCTGGAACTCGCACGTACTTTTTACCATACAAACACTGGTTTTGCTTGGCATCCAGCTTTCAGTTTTGTATTGCTTTTGTGCACTGCTGCAAGCTTAGTGTAAATGAATTCTGATCCACTCAAGCTTAGCAAGTTTCCGTGACTGCAAGTTTGCTATTATATAAGTTAGACATTTAATTAATAATTCTGTTGAAATGTTGAAGAGAAATAAACTTGATAATGTGCGTCGATTACTATTTATATATCACGTGTATTGCGTCAAATAATTTAAACTGGACAAAGGAAATTATAGTGTTTGTCGTATAGTTTAAAGATTTAGAAGACAACTTAATAAGCATTTTCTTTTTATATTGCATTTTTTACAGTAAACATGATTGAAACTAAAGAACTAAAGGACTGTTAATTTACATAAATTAAATAAATGCTGGTGATATTTTAATTTCGAATTAATTGTGATATGATAGTTACATCAACGAAATAATTTCCATCAAATAAAAATAAAATTATTTGTATAAGATACTATATATACAACTATCAACATGTTTCAGAGTAAATCGTCCCTTCAACATGCAAACAACGAATAATATTTTTATTAATATAAACAATATTACCACAATGTTATTTTCTATTTTTGAGGAATAAATTATTTCCTATATATAAATCTATGTAGAGATTTATGTGCTATCATGGAAAATACCAAAGATGTCTCTAGCATAGTTCATTATATATGAAATTCAATATAATATGAAAGAAACTAATATATAACATTAATAAAATTTCAAAAATTTGATAATGTGTGGACTATAAAAGCAAAGGCAGCAATGTACAAAATAAATTTTATTGCAGTCATCGAGGATTATTAATTTATTATGTACTTAATTCGAGATTTTATGTGCAACATATCTAATTTATAAGATATGTTGCACAGAAAACAACGGAAATATGAATTTGGAAGGGATACATACATAAAATTTAGAATTTTAATTAGTAATCCTCTGTGACTGCATTCAAAACCGTTTTTTTAACTATTTTAGATATTGCTGGTGCCTTCGCTTTTATACCGTACATGTTCGGTCTTTATAAGACTTCCATACACATATTAATATTGAAAAAAACACATTCTTATTGTGAAGTTGCAATTTCAGAACAAAATTCTGTGAATTATTAAACAATTTTTATTAATCATTTTGAAAAGACATACAGAAAAAATCAAATTAACGAAAAAATATTTCTCCCGGCGGCATTTCAAAATATTTTTTCGTTAATTTGATTTTTTCTGTATGTCTTTTCTAATTGATTAAATAAAAATTGTTTAATACATACACGTTTCCCATAAAGATAGCTTCGTCTCTTTGAAACTTTTATAATTAATAATTAATTTTACAATGAATCCCAACAACCTCTGAATAATATAAATCAGTTGATAGTCATATTTTGGTATATTTTTATGCGATTTATCTTATTTCTTCCTCTGTGGACCAAATTCAGTTATTGTTTTTTTCATAAAATACATATAAAAACGTAGAATTATTTCCATTTTCATTTTTAAAATACTGCTTTGAAGCTACTACTTGACTCTTATAACCGATCTAGTGGATTGTTAGTTTGCTAATTTGAAAACATGAAATTTTTTTAAACATGAAAAAATGCGACCCTTAGAAGATAATTGTAACTCAAAAGCCGTAATCGTATTTTGCGCACGGATAAACTTTAGATGTTTTTATATCAATTTATCAATGAAAAAACTAACATTTCAAGAAGAGAAATCTCGAAGAATTTAGAAGAATAATGCAGAAAAATAAATTCAATTCTACAAAACGCTAGAAATTGAGCTTTAGAGTTTGTGAAAAATTAAAATAAATTTGAATATGTCAAATACTTTCAAAGCGTGAGCTGGAGTTATCAGATTTATTGCGCAAGATGCGAATGTATCTGACAATTTAAGGGATAGTCTGAAATTTATATTCTGTTTAGACAAAGCTACCAAATAAAGAATTTTCCGGAATATTGAGCCATGCTTTTTGAGATAGCGAAAGCTTTCATCTTCAAAGTATTATATTACAGCATCTGCAGATCTGTACGTACAACAACAAAAGAAACAAATCATCTCGAAAAAGAAAATGTTCCAGGAGATACTTCATATTATTCGAGAGCATTTTCATTTAAAACAAGAGGAAACAAAAGAAAGATGCTTTTTATATCATTTTAATTTATATTCTTTTCCTTATTAGCCTACGACGATTGAATGGATTTATGAAATATATTTATATTTAAATGTCAATCTCTTCCACGGTATTTGGTATTTGAATACCAAACGGGAGTCCATTGATGTTAATAATATACGGAAATAAGTACATTATTTTCGTTAAATCGTATCATCTTTATTAGGTAGGTACTTATGTTCATTACTGATTTCGTCTACTTCTGAATAATCTCGTTACAAATATTAATATTTAACATAATGAAGTCAGTTGTAAGAAATTTTTGGTGATATACAAAGTATTACATAATTTATTGAAAGGTAGTAAGAGTACGTATAAATTTTTATTTAAGTAACAATAAACAATATTAAAAATTAAATAATACAGACAACAATTGTATGCTGGTATAAAAGAAATTGAAATGAAGTACACATATTAACTATGGAGACATCGATTTGTCTCCTCCCCAACACAAGTCTTCTCAGTTGTTCATGGAATAGTTTCACATTATTTAGTTCCTGTATATTATTGTAAATCCCATTACAAATTAGAGAAGCTAGTTGGTATAGTGGTCATGACGCTCGCTTTGTGATTTGGTGGTTGGTGGTTCGAGCACCGTTCCAGGACACCAGCAAGTTACTACTATCATAGCACAAGCGTTTAGCTTATTTTGAAAATAGTAAGAATATTGATGCGACACGAATTCCGTGTATGCATCTATATTTATTTAAAAAAATCAATGGGATAAAACATTAAATTATAAATGTGTCCTTGTTACTAAATAAATTTGTACGTACATAGGTACATACATAAATGTCGCGCAAAAAATATTGTTAAATTAAACAACAGATTTCAGAACAACATATTATTCGTACAATGTAATTTATTCTAAGAAGTTGAGAGAGAACTTAAAATGTGGTATTATATTTATTTGATTTGCATAATCATAATTCGAAAAAATTTATTACATGTTCGAGACGCTGCGTGTGTCCTTGAAATCCGATTTAGAGTCCGTAAACTTTCCCTCCTGTTTTTCCTCATTACAATAACCATAGATTATTATTTCGTAAATCCCGCATTTTTTTATGAAATAAGTTTATTTCTGTGCTTGCAATTTTGTCGGGATTGGATTTGAAAAATTTCTTCTTTGGATTGGATTCTTGTATAGAATTCCAAAAATTTATATTTTTATTTTAACTGTAAAAGAGTTCCGATTCAAATAATGGAAACAAGAGACAATTTAGGATTCGAATAGTTTTTTGATATACAATTTTTCTATACTTATATTTTTCTAACCAATGCATTAAATTTGTGTTATACTTACCAGTAAATACGAGTATATTCAACAATATCCAAGATTATAATTCTTGAAATAAAATCTTCAATCACTAGGACTAAGATAACTTATGTATCTATCCCTTATATCTATGAAAATAGTATATTTTTTTCCATTATATATTTTTTACAGCCTATGTCTATACACACAGTATGGTGCAAATGATTAAAATGGGGCCTTTTACGATTTGCTTCTAGCCGTATTTATCATACCTTTGTCTGTTGACTTAGATGTTTATTAAAAGCTAAGGACTGTTGTTCTTAGACGACAATATGATTTAAAATATATAAAATTGGTTGTTGTATCTAAAAATATACGTTTCGTGTTCATTATCTGAATTGTAATAAATATTTTTTGACTCTTTTTAGGAATGTTTTACATAAATCTCTAAAAAGAATGGGGTTTTTAGCCTTCTTCGTGAATCAACGAATTTCCCCCTCCTCCCCATTATTTCCCAAGGGTTAGAGATTTGATTTATAATATGTGTGGCTTTGGTATAATTTTTCGTAATAATGATTACATAATGCGTTTGGATTAGTTTGATTCTAGATTAGTTTCTGTGAAGTTATTTTTCGTAGTTCGTTTCGTAATGCGTATAATTATATAAAAAGAACTGGTGGTGTGGGATTATTTTATGTTTTCTAGTAATCATCAGTATGAAATAATATATTTCACTAAAAATTGATACATTTATTCCTCGTTCATCCACTGGATTCTTATGCATTCTCATGCTTACGACTATTACTTCACTCGATTCGTTACTATTTACTTCCATCTGCTTGCCGTGATCCATTTAATGTGTCAGGCTAACAAACTGTGGTCTTCAGTCTTACATCTTCATCCGGTTTCAAATGTTCAAAATTCTTCCCCTTTCTTATCTCAACTCACTGGCGTCGTCGACTTTTGGGGTCACCTCTCCTTATCTTTAGTTGTTTCGTTCTTCTGTCCTGAATAACGTGACTTAAGCCGTGCCTCTGCATCTGACTTTCCTTTTACACCACCCACAAATTTTTTGGTCCTCCTCTGGATGTAATTCGGGGGAGATCCGTGGAGATCACCTGGTTAACAATGTGATAGGGTGCTCTACGTCCAACGTGGCCATAACATCTCAATTGCTTTTCCTTCATCTTGATATTAATGCGATACCCAAGCTTTCAAGAATCTGTGAACTTTTTATTTCATCTCTATTGATTAAAACAATATTTTTATGTGTGTTCTGAGAATACAATTACTGGATTTTGTCCACAGAGGGATAATTACTAATGAAGATAAATTTTAGAAGTCTTATAGAGACGAAGCTATTATATAGGTAACGTTTATGGAAGTCTTTATGATCTCTGTGAGCTGGCTTAAGTGATCACTTTACATAAGGCAACGTTCACCAATTCCACAGTAAGAATAAAAAAAAATTAACAATTTTTTGAAAGTTGAAAGAAAGTGTGTATGATCTAAATGAGTAGGTATTGTATTAAATATTTGAGGGGATTATGCTATAGACATCTGTGGTCTTTCCCATGACATAGTATACATAAATTTAGAAGCTCGTAATGATACCTCTAAATTTTTGAAAGATTATTGTTGAATATTGCTCCTTCGGTTAATTTACATTTTTTCCGCGATAATCTTCTAGCGATTATATATTTGAGTCACGTAATGAAACTCTTCATTTTGATTCCCTCAGAGACATAAAGAGCGATAGGCCTTAGATAGTAATGGCTTCAGTGCTTGAATTCGGTGATGCCTTCATTGTGCGTGCTTGTTGCCGACAATATACAATGTTCTGTTCTGAATTCCGTGCCCATTGTTGTCTCGAATTGCGAAATCGTCCTCATATTGTGGATCTTGTTTTACCTTTATTGTGGCAAAGTATAATTGTTGTCCTGTGCCTGAGTACTCAGTTGGGTCTCGTCTGTTCCTTTGAATAGGCCTTCCGATAGATGTCGTGCGAACCTCATGTTAGTAACTCAAAGGTAAGACACCTTTTGTGCCTATATATGTGCGTATATATTTAACATTAGGTGGGTAATATGGCATTTAAAGTATATATATATATATATATTACTTTTTTATTATTATTGTAATGCTTATTTTTAAAATCTTCTGACTATTTAATTAATTAAATTTATTATTTAATTCTTGAAATAATTATTTAATGATAATTTATATAAAAAAACTTTGTAAACACTACTTATTTATTGAAAAAATTCAACATGTTTCGAAGCCAATGGCTTCTTCGTCAGGATAACAAAAATAAAATTTAAAAATCGAATTATTAAAATCAAGATATTAAAAAGTTATATATGAAAAATGATAATATAAAGTACCTACTTAACATGAAAATAAATTTAGAAGATGACTATTTGCAAAAAGGACCTGACTAATTATAATATTCGATTTACTATTTACACTCTTTCTTATTTCCAAAATTTCTAATTTATCAAATTATCACAATTATGTATAATTGTATAATTTGTATATAAAATTTGTAAATCCTTATTAATATCAAAATAATGATCCATAGCCAAAAGACGGTTAGCAAATTCAGAATAATAAAGTATAAGTATAAGTATAAGTTTCATATAGGAAAAACGTGTAGAAATTTTGAATTTAGAGTTAAGGACACTTAAGGTGTTTAAATAGTAATAATTATTCCATTGCGAGGTCTTGCAATGTGGGAAACGACAAAATTATACTTCTGTATGATATGCTGGTCCACATGTTGCGACGCTAATCAAAACCTATTTGGAAACTCAATTGGGAAGTTTACTCCACCCGACGTATTCACCAGACATTGACATAAGAGTTAAAATGCTGACCCAAGATATTTGTTTAAATAAAAATAACGAAACAAAATGAAAAATGAATCAATAGATTGGATTAGAGGAAGCATGCGAGATATTTAAAGGAGAGATCGATATTGTGACTTGCATTTCATCGCAATGGCGGCTTTGAAAAACCAGTATACCAATTATTTAAAATATATATACAGTATTTAATTAGATATTAACCAAAATTATTCAATGATAAACTAATTTGTTAATCACTGAATTGCGCTTTATAAACCTGTTGAAGTGCCCACTTAAAAGTATCTAATACATATTCATTTATGTAATCTAATATATTATTATATTACAGATCATCAATAGATTGTTATTTATGACTCTGATAGACGGTTCGTGTATGACATTAGAGTACAAAGTATGAATATTTTAAGATCATTTTAAAGGTAACATGATAATATACTTAACTCTTTTTATGAGAATGAGAAAAAAAATGTTTAGAACAAAATTGAGAGTTTTACAAATCATGTAGTTTAGTTGTAAGTAACACAATATCACCTCGCAATTATTATTAAGCATGATCATTATTAACATGGATTAAAAAAATCAAGTATTATCTCTACTTGAGTTTTATTATATTTTATATTTTATTATTCGAGTTTCAAGAGTATCAGAATATCTCATGGACAGGTAAAGTATCAAACTGACAATTAAATAAAGAAAAAATTAAAATGGATTAGTTGGAAATAAATATAATCAATTAATTATGTTATGACAAAAGGAGCCGAAGAATGATATATTATTATCTATGACGTATTATTATCTATGACGTGGTTCGCGAATTAAAAAAAAAATAATAGTTACACAACGATGCTTTACCAGTCTTATATTGAGATTTATAAAAATGTGACCGATTTATTCATGTACCATTAAATTTCTCAGCCCCGTCGTGCGTAAAAGAGATAAAATTACTAATTAAGAAAGTTTAGAAATTAGAATTTTGAACTCGCTTATTAATTTGCTTAACAATATTACTTTCACCAGCTCCCGTTAAAAATACCTAAATACAAGTAACTCCGGCTCCTTTTGTCAGTACCTAATCAATTAATTATTATTATTTCCACGTAATTCACGAAAAAAATCTATGTTTGAAAGTGGACAGTTTAATACTTCAACTGTCGATGAGAGATTTCAATACTCTCGAAACTCGAGCAGTGAAATATAAAATGTGATTCATCTCAAGTAGAGATAGCACGGCTTATATTTTCCATCCATTTTAATGATCGCGATTAATGGACTTCATTTATTCCTGTCAATAATAATTCCTTACGTCACAGTTTACTGTTCACATGGTGATTAATTTGATCTGCCCTCCAAGTTTACATGAAAAAAGTTGTCTGCAGAAAACAATTACTCCCAGTCTGACAGTTGGCCGCTCGGCTCCGAGGAATTTCAACAAGTTAACTTATTCAGTCTCGTTCGGAGCACGCGCGGTCCCGACACAACTTCGGCCATTTTATCTTTCGCTAAATTACTTCCAATATTTATCGGTTGATCAGATAAATACTTTCGTCCGTGTTTATTCTTAGCGCTGTTCTTTCCTACCCTCGCTCACCCACCACTCCCATCTCCTCCGCTGTGCGAGTACTCCCTTCTTCCGGGCACCAAAACAGAAACTTAGATATAGCTTCGCGATGCTATTGCGATAAATAAAAGCAAAATTATTTATTGAGAACGTGTATGTGTATAGGTGCATGATTGGGATGAAAATTGAAATACAACAGAACGAAGTGAAAAATTCACTGGGAAGACGTTTTAACTTGAGAAGGTACGTCTTTAAAATTATTTCGAGGAATCTGATTTTAAACGTTTATATTTAAAAAATGATAAAAAGCAGGTTAAATTAATGATAGAAGTGGATTGAAGACAAATATGAAATTTCTTTACAATGCAGTATAAAAAATACGAAAGCGCCACGAAATGATACATTAAGACAAAATCGGGGAAGCGTCAAGGCTAACTAGTTTTTTAAAAATAAACGCTTTTGCTGACCATTTATGATATTGAAGTATTTGGAGCTGCTTTAAAATGAGTGAGCGCTCTCTTCATTTAGCTGGTAAGCAAAGAGCCCAGATTATGGTTAGGATGGTTGACACATATATCGAAGATTATTCTGACTTTCATCTACTTGACATTCCATTTTAAAAGCATGTAATTAAATAAAATATTGAATGTAACGTAAACGCAAACACAATATCATGTAGATCAGAAATTTTTGAATGAAGAATAACCTTAACCAATTTATTTTACTTTTGGAGTGCATTTTTAAGTTAAAGAAAACCTGAAAATATTTATGTAAACACCTTATATGTATCCCAACAGGCATTAATATTTATAAATAAATAAAGGTATCTTTAAATTATTTTTTGTTTATTATTATACTTATGTTACCTATTAGGTATAAAATGATAGGGGCATTACAGTGGGATACAATAATGGTTAATAATTTAGCGAATTTCTCGGTACACAGAAGTTCATTACAGTTTTCACCGCATACCGAACAACCAGATAATTTCTGCAGGAAACGTACTCCAACTAACAATAATTACATTCTCATCCACCGAAATAATGTACATCGTTACTTATGGTTCCCCGGCAATTTTGAAAATACAGGAATATTAAAAAATGCACTTCTTAATTTAAAAAAAAAAAAATTAACAATTACAAATTAAGCACTTATTAATTGAAGTATTAAAAAAAATTAGGCGAAAATCATTTACTTTGTTACCTCCACGTTAGTAAAATAATATATTTATATTTAACTACTCAAGTTTAAAGAGAAGCAAAATCTTGAAATCGAAAAGTAAAGTATGTATGTATACCTGTATGCAATAGATTTATTTTTTATATGTGTGGAGTATAGAGTTTTAAATCTGTCAAAAGAGCTGTACTGTTTACCTAGGCTGTGCAATCTATTTACAGGTGAATTCACACACTACTGTCAATGTGCTAGCTATCTACATAAAATAGCTCACCTTGCCCCGAAACAGACCGCCCAGGTACTCTGTAAGTTTTCATTTGAAATAACGCAGGGGGGTCCAACATACTGTTAATAATTTGATTTTTTATGTATGTATGCATTTATTCCAGTATGTGGGGAGGTGTAGTGTATTCATAGAGAGATTATCAAGCGAGAACCAATCACGCGAATTCTTTTATGTACCTAGTTAATTAGTATCTCATCACCGCAACCATGTAATACTTTATGTAATTTTCTAAACGTGAATAATTCAACGAGTTATATTTAATTTCGTACATTTTGATGTAAAATGCATTTTAAAATAGTTTAACCATTAAAAGTTTCCTTTGATGGTTTATCGATTTTTCATCCCGCACTTCAGAGCCACAAAAATCCATAGCATTCAATAAACATTTTACTTAGTTTTGGACAACCCGGTACTAAGCAGTATATTAACGATACGGTTCGTGACATATTAAGTGGTTATGTCAAGATATCTGTCTTCTTTCTTCTGAAGTCTCCATTTCCATGACATCTACAACATTTAAAAAAGCCGAAGAAATGTGACTTCCTTTCCTTCAAGCCAAGTTTTTTTTAAATTAAACCAATGGAAAAGGAGCCAAACCGTCTGCCCTAGCGATTATTTTTAGAACCAACTTTAGAAGGCTAATATAATTTTGACGCTGTACTTGAAACTGGAGAGTGAAAAGTTTTTGTGAAAATGACTGGAACAGAGTGACAGTAAAAAATATTTTGAATAGTGTAATTCAAAGAAATGTATTTAAAATTAAAAACAAATTAAAACAATCAACTAAAATCCGCTAATCGAGTCTATTCTCATTGGTTTGCGCTATCATAGTAATCAAATCTTGACTGCTATTATATACAGTGCTATTATACATATACATGACTAGAACAGAGTGACAGTAAAAATATTTTGAATAGTGTAATTCAAAGAAATGTATTTAAAATTAAAAACAAATTAAAACAATCAACTAAAATCCGCTAATCGAGTCTATTCTCATTGGTTTGCACTATCATAGTAATCAAATCTTAACTATTATATACAGTGTCTCATAGCAAGTAGCAAAAAATTTACAGGTTAATTTCCGCCTTGATTATGAGTCGAAAATATTAAGCAAACATGACCTAATATCAATTTATTTAGTGATGGAGTTATGCAATATCAAAATTTGCATTTTTTTAATCAATATTTCTGACTTATTTTCTTATAAAACCTTGAACTATCATTATAGTAAAATGTCGATTGCAAAAAATTCATTCGTTTTGATACAAGTTTAATAAAATGTTAAAAATCCTGAAGAAATTCCAATTGGAATTGGAATAAAATATTGTGTATATTCTGTTATAATATAATTACATTCTAAATTGTATTCAGTTAATAAATTATTCATAAAACAACCATACAAATTAACCGTCTTAAATATTAAGTTTTTTGCTAAGAAACTTCAAGAAGAAAATTTAAGTCAACTCTCGTACAAAAAATGTTATATTTTGATTAAAAATATTTTCACCATGTGAAGTTGTATAATATTAAAATCTCGTGTATTAAAGCCCGGCTGATACTTTACCAAAATGGCACTTATTCACATCCGCCGACAATATAAAATATATAATATCAAACCACGCACACGTTACTTCCTACCATTATTTTAACATGTTTGCGTAAAAACGTTGTAAGCCTGAAAAAGGTGGGCGGCGAGCAACCCACACCTGTAAATTTAATCATTTGATCCATTATCGGCAATCACGTTTTTATGAACGATTCTTTTTACTCCCTTTCTTTTAACTCGTACCGTCTGCTTATCTGCTTGTCTGCCGAAAAACTTTGCATCGATTTTTAACCCTTTTTCCGTTATCCAATCGAGCTGAAACTTTGCAAGCAGACTTATGGCGACGATAAAAATAATCTAACAAAGTTTCGTTTAAAAAATTTAATTATAGTATAATTTTGGATTTTTCGAAATTTTAACGGTTTATTCAAATTGGAAACCAAACAAATGAGAAAGGAGCCCGACGCGTGGAGAAGGCGCGAAACCTGTTTCAACTAGTCTGACTCGAGCTATGGGACCGGTCAGATGGTTTCGCCAACGCCAACGCCTATATCAATTATTGCGTTTTCAATATTCTATAAGTTTTAAGGATAACAATATACATGGAATAGATTTTCCACATGAACTTAAAGCAAGAGGAATATGTTGATAGAATATCAAATTGGAAACAATACAAATAAGAAAGAGAGTATAATAAAAACTTGGTTTTTATGGGTTAGTTTTTTTCTTTCATAATACGATTCACCTAATCTATTTAGCTGTCGATGAGGACCTCGTATATGTGTGTAATGTTATTAACAATAGCTCAACTTCTTGATTCAATTTTGGGTGAAATGTCTACAGTTGGAGAAAGAACGTATAAATCAATCAAGATGATTTTGATTTTGTTAAATTGATGCCTGGGATCGATCTTTTCAATTGTTTGCTCTATTTCCCAATAATTTATTACGAGTAAATTCTCATGGCCAATAATAACCTATTGGCCATGAGAAGAAGCAAGACTAACGGTACATAATGACTTTCTAGGGCCAACTCTGATGTTTAGAAGTGAACCCTGGAATTGGCAAAAAAGGAATGAAAGTAGACTGAATGCGGTCACTAGTGCGCTTGTGTGAAAAATCTTTGGTCGATAGAGCGAGGAATGAACAAATTAGAAGTGAATTTAATGCTTGCTGTAGTGTGGTAGTAGTGTTGGTCGTGTAAAACGTATGAACGAGAAAAAGATGGTTAAAAAAATACGTGGGGCGAGTGCTAAAGGCAACGGGAATAGAGGGCGTCCGCGAAAGACCTGGCACGATCAGATATTCTGAATGTTGGAGGATGGCCCTATTCGAAGTCTCAACAAGCGTAGAACTTTCATTAGAAGATGTATGAATGAAGCAAAAGTGGTGTGCCAAGATAAAAGAATACGGCGTTCTATCCTCTCTGCCTGCCCCTGAAATGGCATGATGGTTAGTTAGTTATATTTTCATGTTAGTTTTAGCAAATCACTATTCCATAAGCAATGCAATTTTTTAATGTTTTATTATTATATGTACATTCAGTTCTCATGAATTTCGGGGATTTTTGGAGAGATGTGGGTGTTTATTATGATGATATGAAAATAAACGTCCGTTCATTCAGAGTATTATCACGGGATCGTGACCGTTGAAGGAAAACGAAAAACTTGGAACTATAAATTAACTTAAATCACTGGATATGAATTTAATCGGAACGCCGTTCTTAATACATACCGATTTTGTAATTCGCACCGCTTGTAACTCCTGAATATTTCACAAATACGTAGGTGGGTAATTTTCTATTTCGTTTTACTTCCCGTCTATTATTTATTATTCGACGAACGGACGGACGGGCGGACGGACAGACAAACAACGAAATTGTAACTTAAATCGAATATTAGCTAACATACAGCTATGGAGTTTTCATAAGAAAGAAAGATGAGATTTTGCAGATAGCGAAGTGTAACCGAGGATACACAGATATATTATGTAGAATACGGTATTAGGGTAATTCGCTCGATATATCTAAGGAATATCCCTACCGAGAAATGTTAAGTACGGATATTAAGATAGTCTTGAGATTTACTGTTCGCTTCAAGCCATTTTAGACGAAAATTCGGAAGAAGCTCCTCGATTCCGGTGTATTTTAGCCAGATAAATGACTACACATACTTATTTCAACTCGCACTTATTTTTAATTTAAAAGTACATAATACACCTGAATTAATCGCTCAATAATTATAAAAGGTAATTTTATTAATTAATTAATATAATGTCAATAAAATAATTTTTTTCATAATCAATATTTGTTTTTAAAAATAATGGAAAATCAAATCCACTTATAATAATTTCGGATGTCCGTCCATTACTTCCTATCTAATATCTCATTCCGTTTACCAAATTTGTATGATAACTAATCTCATCACGTTTTGAAAATTAGTATTATTTTCTCAATTGTTTTTAAATTATATGAAAATATTCAGTTAAAACTTTGTTAATAAAATAGACTGAAAAAGATTTTTTAAATGCTTACATTTTTTTACATATTTCAGTTTAATGAAAATTAAAACTAATGGGTGCATCCATTACTATGTTGTATACGTCATTGGTATTCATCATTAATCAAAGGATATAATCCTATATGTAACAATGTCTGTCACTAACGCTACGAGATGGCTCAAACAATATTGTGGTAAAAGAAGCAAAGAAAGCATAATTCTCTATTTGATAATATCAATCACTAACTTTATCCTACTCTAGATAACACTGTTTTCACAGCCTTAAACGGCGGCCGTAGTATATAAATGAGAAAAGTATGTCATTTTGACGAGTTATAGCTGGTATATAATAAAAGCAAAATATATTTGTTACTTTAACGATAACCGCACATTTTCATTTGAGACTTGCAATGGTATCTGATTTTTTTAATTTGTGATAATTGATTGATACATAGTTATGCATCTTTTTTAAAAATAATATTGTAACAACAAAAAATGAGAATCAACCCAAAACATGAAAAAGTGTCATTCGAGGGCGTAGACATCATCTACGTCAATTATCGATTCCATTTGTTTGTGTGTTTGAGTGTTCAGTGTTCGAGTGGTGCAACTTACGTCCTCATCCACAGTCACTGGATCTGAAATCCGAATATCGACTCTTTCCTGACTTGCCGTCTAAGCTGGTGTCACCAGCTTTTAAATGAAAATACCACTCTTGGCATGCCCTTATGATTCCTTCACCGAGAATATTCTTTGAAGTCGCGAAATAACTAAGCAGCTTTCCACCTTTTATTCAAGCATTACGGCATAATTTGGCGCAAATATGTACAATGTACACACTAAAACAATACTCTGGAATCGTTTAGAATGCTTTTGAAAAAATCTCTCGAAAGAAAAAAGGTGTCACGCAACGCTAAGTTAGGCAATTCATTTCGTAACAATAGGTGTGTGACATATCAGTGATTCGTGACTGTGATATTACGACAAGCAATACTACCAACAGAGCGAGCACAGTGGGGCCAGCAGTGATACCAGCGAATGTGAATAAAGGGATATCGGGGCGAGAAGTTTCTATGTGCAAATATTGAAAGGAGTTTACTAGGACGTGATCAAAGCAATAGAAACAGAGTTAATTAGTGCGAATTAAGGAACAGTGTGCGAAATATTCGAGAAACATTTAGCGACTAATAAATTAAGAATGGTACTACAATTCAACTCGTGCCCAGTGACTCTCTTTGGTAATAAGTTTAACTTAATTAATTTACAGTGTTTTCAATTGTCTCCAATATGTCCTGTGACAATATTACGATCAACGTCAATTAAACGTCAAATTAAAAAAAACGGCACTTAGTTAGTCATAAATCTGAAAACAGTATTTCTTTGGTTGTATTGATTGTAAGAGTGAAAAATGAATGTCATTGAATGCACGCTTCTGTTGAAGAATGGCAACACGTTGCACCACTCTCGATCTCGTATCGCTCACGATACTGTCGACGATATTAATTTGCTGTTTGCTCTTTGCACGATACCCAAACAGATTTCGGCGAGGCCCACCGCAAGGCTTCGATTCACCCCCACCCACTTGTTCAGTGACGGTCACGTGACGTACCAGCGGGGCGGGTGAGGGGGTATGTGACGGGCGGCTGCAGGCAGACTGGGCCCGGGTAATACTATAATATTCCCAGTTTCAGCGATGAATTTTTTTTTTGTACGTGCGGCCAAAGTCGTGACCTTTTTGAACGTTTTTAGGGTTGACCGATGATAATTGTTTTATATCACGTCTTTTATTTTATCGATGCTCTTTATTTTCTATTCTTGTGGACCGGGAAATTATTTTACTTGGACAAACAAAAGGTATGTTAATATGAAATAGAAATGATAATATTGAGTATACGATAGATATAGACGAAGAAGAAATATAAATGGTCGACAAAATAAAACAAAATAAAATAATCAAACACTATGTTCTCATTAAGAAAACACGTTGAAAACATAAATAAGAAATTTGATAAAAAGGTAACATTCTTTGTTATTTATAAATTAATAATTTCACATGTACGTTATACTTGAATAACAAAGAACACATAAAAAAAATTCAAATTTATCAAAACAGAGCGATGAGAATCATTCTATGGAAAAAAGGCACACAAAAATTAAAAAGTTGTTATAAAATTTATAATAGCTCGTCGTAAAGCTAGCACTAAAGCAAAACACAAGGATTTTTAATAACAAAACTTGCATTCATTAATTACACCTAAGTAGATTAAAACAAATAATAAAATAATTTTTTTTAAATATCCATCCTACAAATTTGCTCAACCAAATGAAAAAAAACAATATTTTAAATAATAGAATGCCAAAATACTTTAAAATTAAGACTACATACAGAATAGATATGCATATAAATAATACATGAAATGCAAAGGAAAAGAGAATTCAAAAGATAAAGAAAAAACACAAATTTTATTTCTTTGTAATGTAAACAAAACTACTTACAAATAACTAAAGGAATACAATAATCTAGCAGAGATTAAAAACGGAGAAAAATCAATATTATAAGAAGAATTGCAGACGTCACCCCATAGAAGAAAAATATAACCGTAATATAATAATATCGTGGTCTGTCTGTCTATAGCTTCCTGTACGATCCGTAATTTTTTATTTGATAATTTTTTTTTCTTTTCCCTTTTTTCCCCTTTTCATTTTCCTTTTTTTATTTTTTTCTTCTTTTATTATTCTACCGTCATTTTTGACAGGTTACAGCTAGTAACTGTAATATAATAACTGAATATGTGATTGTTTACTATTATTATATCTTTACACTGAATTTACTCAAATAAATTACAAATGTTCGATACCATTTTTAAATACTCGTAGTAAAAGAGTGCTCGCGGTATTGCTGCTGAAATGGGAGGGCCGCAAAGAAATAATGAGTGTTCCTATTTGGCGTATGGCCGACTCGAGATGACGCGGCAGGACTTCACAATATTGGGTGCTGATGGCGTTAATTAATAAGTAACTGAAACCCATACCCTATATTTGTGTACCAGAATAATTTCTTAAGGTTAGTAATATTTTATTTGGGGCTCTGCATAATAAATAACAATAAAATAATTGTACGCAAAAATACGGCGCAGAATTCAAACGCAGAAACCCTTAGGAAGGTAGTTTTGGCGTGACTGTCAGCTGCGGGGGCGGCCGAAGGAACAGGGAAGGGACGCGCCTGCAGGGCGGGCTCCGCGGGTGGCGGCGCAGCCTGAATTATTCATGCGGGGTGCCGGCGCTAAATAAAATAAAACCGCCGCGGTTTCGGCCACCCTGCAAACACACGACCTCATCCAATTTGTCTCCCATATATATTTGTATTTTTTGTATTGTTTTCCATAATCGGCCGAATCGACGGGGCGGAATCCGACTGCTGATACAACTAGGGAGGGGAAACTTATCGACACTTTCAATTACCGGTATTGCGGCAAACGTTTTTACTAAAACCGTTTACCGGTAATTTTAATGAAATTAATTCTTATAATCTGTGATTATCAAGATATTTTCGATTCCAAACAATCATTGAGATACAAATTTCGCTTCGAAGAGATTTTTTCGGGACAACTCATGGATTGAAAATTCCCCGCTCATACTGTCACTCAAGAGATTCGCCGTAAAGCGCCTGTTTTTCTGACTTTCCCAGATTTAAATAATGCACTCATTAGTGATAATTTTGATGAAATACTTTCAGTTGAACGTACGATAGTAAAGATTAAATGTTTATTTATTTAAAATAAACCACCAGAACACACAAGATGATCTCGAACAATAATACTATTACACGTTGATACTCGACTTACATATAGAAAATACATTTCCAATGAATCAAATATTCTTGCTCAAAACAAAGTCAAGAATTTTACAATTAAAATTTTCACCCTCTAGATAAAAATATATTGGAGCTGCCGAGTCCAATAACAAAGCGGGTAGTATGTTCATGAAATTGTAATATGTAATATACACTTAACAGTCGCGTAACGCATGCTTTTCATTAAATAAAATTCGTAAGCCAATATTTATCACGTGACAGACGACAAAACATGAAAGTCAGACACCTGTAAATATAAAGCGAAATGCTCGGAGACATCGTCCGTTAAAATTGTGTCAATAACACACTAATGACCCCCAGCGTAGGAAAAAAGCATAAAAATGTACTTGGTGCATACAATCTGCGGCCGCGTAAGAAAAAATCAGCACGTTCTTGGTTCTTGTGTCGATAGGGCACTCTTCTCAAGATGCTGCGATATGACTTCAAATTGATATTTGAAACTCAACACGCCTCTCTACTTCTTCTACTTTTTCAGCACTCATCTCTCTACTGTTGTGTATAGACCTCTTTCATATCCTTACATCCTTTCCTTTTGTTCATTGATCCGTCAACATGGTTCGCATAAGATATCCGTCTGTTTCAATACCTACAAAAAAGTATATAGTGTGTCAAAAAATCTGCTATTATTCTATTATTCCCCTTGATGTCATAAAATGTTTTAACATTACAGTTTAATGTAATACAAGGACTATCAAACAGGAACAACGGCCTATTGATAAACGCATGTTAAAAAATATGTCAACGGTAGATCAAAATATTCAATCAGACTATTCCAGTCACCTAACCCATTCATCCCGCCGTTACGTACGTTATTGTCCAATATCATGCTTTTTATTTACCGAGTTATCGTGAAACCGGTTTTCTGGAATTGCAATCCCTAGACACAACAACGACTTGGGTTGTCACGGTATGGTAGGAATCGAATTATCAACGAACGAGTTGTTGCGTTTTTCCACCCGTTAGGTCAACAGGAAATGGGACGATTGAATCAATGCGAACGTTTCAGTGGAACGTGGCGTTGTTGTGGATCCCGCGATCATGTAGCTAATTTTATTTTTTTCTGAATAGTACGGATAATTCTTTTTAAATGGTTTTATTGTTAGCATTATTTCAATCGTTCACCCGTTAATGGCAGACTTGCTCGGTTGCGCGCGATTAACTTTGACCATAAATATATTTGATGTGGGTTTAATTCGAGAAATAGAATACTGGAAAGACGAAATGGAAACATTTTCGCCTTTGTAGGCCTTTGTACGAGTAAGGTTAGGTAAAGGTTCAAAGCTTAGCTAAGTTTAAGCTCGTATATATTAATACAATTTATAAATTACTAAAGTAACATTTTGGATATGTATCAATTTTTGAAATCATAAATTTATAATACCCAAGTAATTTTTTTTGCTTTCTTCCTTCCAAAAAAAATCATATACTATATACATACATGTAATTTATAATGATAACTCAAATCGGGCAGGGTGATAATAAAATTATTAAAACTGAATTATTGTTTGATGGGCAATTTGATATTTAAGGTACATCTGGCGGGACGTGGGAACCGATAACATATGCATGACACACAATAAAAGACTTTAACATAAAACACAGACAACTATTCTTGCTGGTGTTCGTCTCATGGTATTGAATGCAACGCATTTGAAACAAATTTTATGATTAAAAAATATAATAAAAAATTCATACACGGAAATGAGTACAGTAAACTTGAAGATATATTAGATGAAAATTTAACAATATTTAAGAGAAACTTGTTCTCGATTTTAAGATAGGTATGGCATGCTCCTGATATAGAATATAATATCATATAAAATAATATTTACGTGTCGCATCAATATTCTTAGTATTTTCATATTAGTCTTTTTCGAAACAAAGTTTCAAATTTTTTTAGAAACTTAGAAAATCGGGAAATATTATTACATTTAGGACAAAAAATAATACTGGATCTATTTTAAATAACGCAAAAGATAAGATCCCAAATCTAAAAAAAGAGTGGTGTATATAAACTAGAGTATGATGACAAGCAGGTAGAAATTTCTAACGAAGGTTCTCAGAACATAAAAAATCGTAGGTAAAGAGTAAAATAGATTCTCAATTCGCGAAACACTTGATAGATAACAACCATAAAATAAATCTGCGCCAATTCCTTTGCACTTCGAGACTAAAGGCTTTTAATTTTGACGATTTTGGATTAAATTTGCTTGAGCAGCTAGAGATCACCAAACATTAAGTAGAAAACTATAATAAACGAACAAGTAAATATATATAGATCCACTCTAAGTGATATTTTAAAATAACCTGTAACTAAAAAAAAATGTTTTAGGATTTGATTCTGCCGTAAATTTTGCCTTTGTTATAGAAATACCAGAGATTTGGATCAAATCGCCAACGCAAAAAAGCATCTGAGATGCCAATTTGAAATCCTCACATTTGAAAAATTATCATTAGTTCTCAAACATAATTGTTATCAAGAATAATACTGTTTGGAATCCCCACATTTGAAAGTTATCATTAGTGCACAAACATTATTTGTTACCAAGAATATTACATTTAAATCAAATTGCTTGAACAGAATTGTTTCTTAGAATAATGTAGAAATTTGAAAAACCTTCATCAATTCGTAAAATTAAATAACATCGCTTTTCAATACTTTTCATATACATACAAATTGTTGAATGTAAAATATTTAGATTGATAATGCTCTCATAAGGCGAAAAGCGTCTCAGAAAATTAAAAAAAGGCAAGATCTAAACAAGTGTTTTTATTTCCATATGTGTTATTATGGAGTTCTTTAAACTTATCCCTGAAACAATCAATTTACAACTATATTAATATATTTTTTTAATTTATCTGGTCATCCAAACAACTCAAAGTACTGAAATATTCTTGGCTAAAACGGACACTTTCAGGAAAAATTGAGAAACTTTATAAAGTAGTTTGGCGTTTTGAATACTGAACAGAACAAGAAGAATGAATAAATAGTGTTCTGGAAAATTCTGCCAAGTTTTCCTTCACTCTCTTCCCCCTTATCCACCCAACGGTCTCAAGGGAAATGACCACATTGACTCCTGCATATCCCCTTTTTACTTGCTTATTCATTTTTCTTACTTTACGCATATTGCATGAAAAATAAAAGGTCGCTTTGTTAAAAGCGTGTTCTATTAATTGTTTTATGTTTTTTTTTTTAATGTTATTGTGTTGAATTTATTCAAAATACGCTATATGGTTAAGAAAACTAGTCGGTCGTAAATCTTAAATAAGAAATTTTGAAAATAGGAAAGTGTTAATAGTAAATTGAATATTATAAATAACCAGTTCCTTTTTACAAATAGTTATCTTTTTATTTGTTTTCATGTTAAGTAGGTACTTCATTATTATCCATTTTCGATATATATATTTTTTTAATATTGATTGTCCATACTTCGATTTTTAATTTAATTTGTTAGCATACAATTGCTTCCTGACAAATGGGTTATATAGGCTTTGAAACATGTTGATAATTTTCAATACAGAAGTGGTGAAAATAAAGTTAATTTTTTAAAATTATATTATTTAAATAAAATGTATGTTTTTATTGCAAACATCTGAAATGTATATAATATATTTATTTAGATTTTATTTAAAGTGAGGTTTTATGATTTCAAAGAAAAATCTTATGCATACAATATGATTAGTGTTATCATCGTAAGTATTCTCAGTGGTACGGTGAATACATGCTGCCATCTTGTGACCTATTTACTACGCAAAGCACGCATAGCCATGGCGCACACCCGAACGAAGCAGCCTCCTTCTAGGGAGCAGATGTGTTTTTTAAGGTCGGCGCGAGGGTTCTAGACTACATTGTCAATCTCATTAAATTTATAACAACCGCATTTTATCACGTCCAATACTAGCATGTAATTCATCTTTATTTAAAATAAGATTTTGTGCAATAAACGACCAGGTTCTCTGAGTAACAACCATTCATTCCTTGTTTCATTTACTGTTATTCTTTACTGACCTGGATTTCACTTGTATAGCTAGTAGACGGTAATATTAAATACTTAATACATTTCCATTATTGCGAACAAAAATTTCTATTACAAATCTCACACAGGTGTCTGACAAATTCATTAAACATGTATTTTTTTTAATAGAGATATGAACACGGAAGAAATATTGATTAAATATCCTTACTATTTTCAGACTAAGTTGTTTCCTGGTCTCTTGGAATGAGACTCAAAACATCAACCTTTGCATCACTAGGCAAGAGTCATAACCATAAGACCAACAAGCTACTCTTAGATTAGTATTAGCAATTATTGTTGTTAATTAACTTGATTCAATCAACTTATCATTAAATACTCAGAAGCTCTATTAAGCTTCAGGTTTAATTGGATTAATAAATAACGTGCTGCCGCTTAGGAAACCTTACGATAGTTCGGTGTCTTTTTTCAGTAAATCTGTGCTTAGTAATGTGATAAAATTAGCGAAGCGGTACAAATCGAATACAATCGAAATTGTGTCCGTTTTGTAAACTAATTTCTAGTATACTAGCCGTAATATACAAAATAATTATTTCTTCTTCAATAAATGCTAAATCATTTTGTGGTGACATTATTATTAATATTATAGCTCGACCGTATTCAAAAAGATGTGCGCAAAAAATATGTGTGTTTTTACGATGCAAAAAATGAATACAAAATATGTTTTTCTGGTAAGTAAGTAACCTTTCTTAAACTAAAACATATGCATTTATTAGGAATATTATATTGAGGCTTGTAATACCGGTTTGCCAGGCAACTTTCCCCCGCTTTCTTCTTACCGGACAAAGCTAGGGAATGGTCTTTTGATTGTGGTCGACCTATAGTATTATTTTTATTATATAATAATAATAAAGAAATATATGAATGTAATTAACAAGAATATATTATTGTCAGTCTACTGAAATATAATATCTAGCTTTCAGTTTAAAAAATCAAACTACAGATTAAAAAAATAACTCTACCAACCCAATTCAAAGAAAATCGACACTTCACTCTAATGTCGTATTACAGTTTTTTTTTCATATTTGTCTGCACATGATACACAAAAAGACCCTGCTATAATAGGCATAGGTACATGATGATAATGATTTAGATAAATGATTAAAATACGTTAATAGTGACAATGCCAGTTTACGATGATCTGACATATTCCTGTCATAATTATTATAAATTGAATTTTTGTGGAAACAATGGAACAAATGGTTGAAATCAATTGAATTGATTTAAACAAATGGTTGAAATGAATTTCCACTATTTGTTCCATTGAAAGAGAATTAACGAATATAAATAACTATAATCATCATCAGTTTCTTTTTTTTTTAAGATAAGAATTTTATATTTATTGGAACCAACAAAATGTAAGTACTTATTATTGATAATATGTATTATAAATTATTTGTGTCATGATATATTCTACAGTACGGTTCTAAACAAAAAGCCGGGTATTCCTTGCAACAAAAAATGAACTTTTTCTGCAGGTCTTTTTTTTTAGTTTTATAAATTATTACTGTATTTGTATCATTGCTGTATTTTTTGTAATTATAAAATTTCAAAATTGTTAGTACATTTTGCTTTTTAAAACATATTCTCCTCATTTTAAAATCTGTATGTCTAAATGTCATAAAAGTCTAGTATACTTTCTCATCCCAGAGGACACTAGAGAAGAAAGCTAGACACTTATCTTATTTACTACACTTATTTGCTTTTATTGATAGGTTTTGTGTCCCCAGACAGAATGCCCATATTGTCCTTAGCTGATGTTAACAATTCTGTAACAACATAATTCCATTGAAAGTATTGGAGTTGGTAAGGCTCTCATCACGTCGAATGCTATAATAGTAATGTCAGAAATAGGGCTCTTAACGAAATATATTCATATAATATCTTTAATGTTTTTGATATTTGATAGTGCTATGCTTAGTGCTTATACTCCTCTAAAATATACAAACAAACACAAAAATATATTACTATTGATGGATTTGATATTTACATTGTATAAATTTTTATACATGATGAATAATTATTATAAATATTAAATAATATTAACCTTGTTACCTCATTTATCATACATTCTTTAAGATTTATATTTTATGCACAAATACAATACGCTTCTGCGTATCATCATTAGATATAAATATCATTATTAAACATGCGAGTTACTTTGTGGTGTATGACAATTATATTAATTTTCACAAAACTAAATTTAGTACTACACACACGATTATTTATCTCTGCTAACTCTTGAGAAGCAATCCTTCTCATCATCAGGGTGTTATTACTAATTTAATCTTAATACAGTGCGATATGGGGGATAGAATCAAAGATCTTTATGATGAATCTTTTATAAAATATTATAGATCGACCACAATCAAAAGACCATTCCCTAGCTTTGTCCGGTAAGAATAAAGCGGGGGAAAATTGCCTGGCAAGCCCGTATTACAAGCCTCAATATGATATTCCAAATACATATATATTTTTTAGTTTAAAAAAGGTTACTTACTTACTAGAAAAACTCCTTTTGTGTTCATTTTTTGCATCGTAAAAAGATATATATTTTAGCGCACATTCTTTTGGATGCGGTCTAGCTATAAGTGTATTTTATTAATCTTTCGATTGCCATAAACTAAAACTTAATTTCAATCGCCTTCTAAAATTCCGAGAAGATATTATTTTTTATGCAATGACAATGTATTTCACTGCTATATGTAAATTTTTCGCGATCTGACTCATGTATTTATTTATAATCATTAGTTACTTTACATGTTACTTTGAAATTAAATTGATTTCTGATCCACTAAATTTAGTTTTTAAGTTGAAAAGAATTTTTATTGACAAGCGTAAATACGTTTAGAAAGCAATCTCTCATAGCGACACACTTCACCAAAGGTGACACGTCCCAAAAACCCTTTTAAACAAATTGCACCATTTGCAAACATCCAACAACGGAACATTTACAATCCAAGTGGCAAAAACTAAACAAAAGCGGAACGTTCTAAATCCTGTTCCATTCGGTTTGAAAATCGGATTGCGTCGATCGTCTCCTGTCTGCCGGATCACACCTGATCTCCCATTCACGGCACGCGCTACATCATTTATAATATGTCGAAAGCCGACGTCTCTGACGGGGAACTACCCCAATAAAGTCGCGGAATGGCGGAGAGAAGGGTCAGGCTGGACAGCAGCGAGGATTGGGGGAAGCTGGGGGCGGCTCGTCAAAGGTTCCTGCAGCAATGTCACACCTACTCCTCCAACTGTCATTCAAGCCACCTAATGCGAACTGAATAGTTACTTTACTATTTGAATTATTAAATATTATATATAAAAATTATTAAAATCACATTTTCCGTGACGAAATCCTGAACAGAAATCATTTAACCCTAGATCACTAAACACATTTTCAAGTTACAGTGTAACTAAATATTTATCTGACAGACTAAGTAAGGAAATGAAATTTCAATATTTTTTAATTATCATATTTATTAGCAAAAAATTAGCTAACAAAGGTAATCCTTTGGCCTTGTTGGAGGAGCGAAGAAATTTTAGTACATAGTGTGGAAATCCTCACGGCGATCCGAGTCTCCTACGGTGATTTTACAATGATTAATCTTCGGTAACTATTCGTTGGTGACCCTTGGCCCATTATGAGAAGAAAGTGAGCCTTTTGAGTGGTTTAATTATTCAAAATGGTCACTAATAATACGGTTGATCTCAGGAACTAAATAGCGTGCGTACACGATGAGTACACGCGGGTCACTAATTTGCTCATTTATAAAGGTACTGAGCGGGGCGGGGCAGGGTTACACCGGGAACACCGAATAGGTCGGAGGTATGTAATCTGTGAGACTAATGTTTAGTGGTCTTGGGTTAGTTAAATATTAATACAAATATGCATTTGTTTTTATATTTTTATTTTATTGTTTTGAATAAGTTGCTGTAACTGACTCTACTCACTACTTAATTAAAGTATTTTGTACAACATACATATATTACATTACATTATGTTTTTTTAAAAATTGATGGATTAATGATAACTATATTCACTTTCCAGAAATTGTGGCTCTTTTTGTCAGTACCGAATTAATTATATCTACGTTTTTAGTTTAATATTTCACCTATCGATGAGATGTTCTATCACTCTCGAAACTCGAGTAGAATAATGTATAATGAAACTCATGTAGAGTAATAGCAGTTTTAGTCCATGTATTTTAAAGATCATCGTGAATCTCTATAGAGTAATCGCCGATTTTTTAAATTGCTTTTATTTTTATTTATTTATTAACGCCCTACAGGGCTTTTACAAACAGATAGGTAAAGTTTACATTAATAGAATATATAGTTTAATGAAAATAAAAAGTTAAAATAATAATGACAAAGTGGTAAGAAAATACTTAAAATACACATACAAATATATTAAGATAAATATAATACAAAGTAAAAAGCAAGTATATAATAAGCAATACGTATACAATCAGTAATACGATAATTTTAATTTTCGCTCATCTAAATTATGCAATGATAGAGACTGCTACTCTGTAGTAATGACAAAGCAATTCAACGTGTGTTGTACAAGTTAAAGTTGTGTAACCACTTAATCCAGTGAATGACAGGTCGTGAGCCCTATAAACGACCAATAATTCCATACATATTTTCCCATACAAATAGCTTCGTTTCGGTGAGACATTTATTATTTATCTTAATTAATGATACTACCTCTGGAAAAAAATCCAGTGATTGTGTTCTTAAAAATTTGAACATACACATAAAAATATTGAATTATCATACTTATTCAAAGACACTTTAGTTAAGCATAATTGAATTTATTTTTTACTCCCTTTATATTAACTCGTGGCGTCTGCTTGCTTGCTTGCCGGCTCGCCGTCAAAAAAAACTTTGGATCGATTTTTGACCCTCTTTCCGTGATCCAATCGAGCTGAAACTTGGCAAGTAGACTCGTGGTGACGATCAAGAAGATCTATAAAATTTTCGTTAAAATGTTAATAATTATAGTATAATTTCGGATTTTTAGAAATTTTATTGGTTGTTTCAAATTGGAATCATTTGAAAACTTTGATTAGCAACGGCGGCCCGATAACGTCGCGAAATATTTTCTAAATTTGAGTTACTCCGTTGGTAGACATAAAAGGTACTTCACTACGAATGTTGAAAATCTAAATTGACTGACAAATGTTTTTAGAATTTAATCTTGAAAGCGTGAAGTGTCTTATCAAAGCTCAAAACATCTGACATTTTAGAAATATTTTAAATAACTGTAAGTTTAGTGTTATGTTATATGTTTTTATTCGTCTTTAATTGTTGTTATATTTTACAAAGAAATCGAGTATAATAAAAACTTGGTTTTTATGGGTTACTTTTTATTTTAATTCGATTGATTAATTTGATTTATTTTTCAAACCAGTGGCGGAGGTAGCGCCACTGTGTTTACCGTGCAGCTTCTCGTTTTCCTGAGAGTTTCCTCGCTTCTTAAGTGCATGCATCGGCACACACCACGCTGCCGACTCGGCAGCTGCGCGCCGTGCGCTCGCACGAGTCCAGGAATTATCCCGCGCTTGATATTGGCGGGAGACGCCATTGTGCTCGGTGCTGTTTGCCCATTATAATCCGCCTATAACGGGATTGTCCGCAGGCACGTGAAATGATCGTAAAACGCTGTGTTGCGATATTTGAAACCCACGCGGTGTTTACTACCTCTGTGGACATCGATTCGCTAACGATTCTTTGATCGCATGAGCAACACTTCATAGTGTATATCAGAAGTTCTCAAGAAAGTACTATTTTTGATGAATTTTGATTAATTTTCTTCGGTTTTCTGTAACATTTTCTTTCGTTGGTGTTCAGTATTCCTTTTGTTTTAAGATGAACACATATGGAAATAAAAACATTTGTTTTTACATTAAGACGCGTTTCGCCATATGAGACAATTATCAATCTCACGTCGATCAATCTCATCCAGATTAAAAATGCGCGCTAAAAGTAAAATATATTTACAAAGGTTATACCTACTTTGAAAGAATGTTTTTTGCTCGACAAGATAATCTTTGTGATTGTACTTTATATTTTTTATTACATATTATTTACATTTATTATTTTATTTATTTACAGGCTTTCGAAATTTCAAGTAGAAAAAAGCTAGCATTTTCGATTCCTTCTGTTCACGTCCAATCAAGGTAACAAATCCGTTATGTTTCTTATTGCAAAAGCATTGAAAAACTTGTAGAACATAGGCAAGAGGTTGTAAAAAATAAAAAAGTCATTATTATTTAATTTCTTGTATTTTTTGTTGTGTTTTCTTATCCTCTTCATTTGAAAAAACGGATATATTATTAACACTTAATAATTGATTCGATTATGTTTTTAAATATGATGATATGTTTTCGTGGGGGTTTAAACATGTTGTTAATTAAAAAATTAATGTATAATACAGGTTCCGTACTCGGGGTTTATTTTTTTTTCATATAATAAAAATGAAATATTTTCTTGATGTTTACTTTCAGAAATCACTTACTTATCCACTCGATTCCACCCTCTCTTTGAAATCCGCACGAACTCACATGATAGTTTATGCGGGAGACGTCATTGGTATCTCACGACACTGTAAAGTATCACTGGTTTACACGAGAACAAGATTTTCCATTTGCGAGTTTTCAATATGTAGAGTTAAGATAAGTAGATGATATTTGAATAATTTTCTATCTAAATTACTCGACCTTTGCCCATAGAATTTGGCTACTGCAAGAAAAACTGCCGGGTTAAAATTAATATAAAGAAAATCACAAGTAAATTAATATTAATGAAACATCTCGAAAGGTGAAAACTATCAATTTATTTTTACACGGGTTGGAGTTAATGAATTGTATTTAAAAAATAAAAATTAATTAATAAACAATTAACAATTAATTAATTAATTAAGAATTTATTACACTTTTATCTGTAAACCAACATAGACATGAATTTTAACAAAAATATACTTTATTACTTTCCTTTTTTTTTAAAAAAAATTATATTGTTAGTGATTTTTTTTTGAAAATAGAATTGAAATAATTGCGTGAAAACAGCTTCAGAATATACACGAGATGTAACATTGTACCTATGTTTATCCAAATCAAAGGAAAATGTTTCCTTTGAAATACGTGACTCAATACAAAGGCGAAACGGCTGAGACATGGATACGAGTCATTTCTGTTTGCACCGCTCGTCACTTTCTCAGCCATAATATAGGAAAGTCGTAAAGAAAAAGGAATCGCAAATGTGGCGTGTGAAATGGTAGAAATATGAAGGATATTTTGCTGTCATTGGGAATTCTTGCCGCATTTATAAGGCAAGAAAAGGGTAAAGAATGTTTCTGTAAAATTACAACTTCGCAAATATTGTTTGTTTCTTTATCACTCAAAATTCATAAAAACACGTGTTTATGTTTCGTTGCGAGTTTTCTGCCTATTTATTGTTTGAAAGGGATGCTCGTAAAAATAGATTGAAGGAGATGAATCGATAAACGTGGTATTTTATATAGTCAGAAAGCTTACACCCTTATATAATTTTACACCCCCTTGCCTCTTTTTCTACATTTAACCCGCTACCGTCTCGTGCACGATTGTTAAAGCTTAGGATCGTTTTCTAAATTCTGGTTTTACTAGCCTTTGCGATCTTAGCCTTATTCTGTCCTTATTATTTCGCCAATATTTTTTTGCAATTTTCAACTATTTTCACATACCTAATCTATGATGTTTATAGCTTATAATATTAGTAGTTTTATAAAAACACCTTTCAACTTTTTCCACTGTTTATCGTTTTTTGCCCGTAACTGTTTTAGCCTACAATGGTCATGTTCAGACTGGTTAATTATTCCTTTAAGCTAAGGCTTCTATTCAATTTTAATACAGAAACTCTTGACAGTGAGTCTAAATAAAGTTATATGTAGTAGTAAATTTTTAACATATCAAACGTGCCCCGACGATAAAATTGAGGAGCTTGGAGGCACTATACAACCGATGACAGGGATGACGCGTTTGAAAATAATCAACTGGCATAACTCTTGATAACTGCTATTGTTTTTATATTTTGGACGCATTTAAATTTCAAGTATTTCAATTTTAAAATCTCTGCTTGATTATAAAATCAGTTACAAATACATAAATGTGTCTCAATTTCATCAATTGATTGGTGATGTTTTTTTCTGAACAATTAAATATGGCGTCGTTATTGAGAAGTTCCTTTTCAAAAAACGTGTTCATTTTCAAAAAAGTCCAAGTACCTACCAAATTTCATGTTTTATCAACTTTGAATGTCAAATGAAAGAATGTGAACAATTTGTTTTAAAAACGAATATCTAACAACCACGTCGTTTTTGCAAAAAATAATTTCTCTAACATCTCTCTTAATTGTTTTTGGCATGGTGAAAAAACTTTCTTAAAAAACGATCGAAGCATTCATGAACTCGCATATAAACAGAATCTGACATCTGACAAAATATGGCATCGTTAGTTCCGATATCACATTTCTGCCACATGTGCCGCTACTACACGTTCCGCTAAATGCTCCGCTGCAACATGTTCCGCTACATGCTGCATGCGTAGCTTCCGTTACAATATAAATTTTACCCTAAATGCGCCAAAAGAAGTATAACTTCAAAAATAGTGTATACCCTTCACGTGCGCACAATTTAATTGTTTTAAGTTTTAAAAAAAGTGCGATATGAAATGACTATTTTATTTTTAGATGTAAAAAAACTAACCCATAAAAACCAAGTTTTAATTCTACTCCCTTTCTTTGTAAAATATAACAACAATTAAAGACGAATTAAAACATATAACATAACACTAAACTTACAGTAATTTAATATATTTCTAAAATGTCTGATGTTTTGAGCTTTGATAAGACACTTCATGCTTTGAAGATTAAAGTCTAAAAGTATTTGTCAGTCAATTTAAATACTCGAAATTCATAGTGAAGTACCTATTATGTATACTGACGGAGTAATTCAAATTTTGAAAATATCCCGCGACGTTATCGGGCCGCCGTTGCCAGTAATCAAACTTTTGTAATGATTCCAATTTGAAAAAAATTGAAAAATACAAAATTATTCTATAATTATTATTATTTTTTAACGAAAATTTGATAGATCTTCTTGATCGTCGCCACGAGTCTGATTGCAAAGTTTCAGCTCGATTAGATCACGGGAAAAGGGTCAAAAATCGATCCAAAGTTTTTTCGACGGCAAGCCGGCAAGCAAGCAAGCAGACGCCACGAGTTGATACAAAGGGAGTAAAAAAGCTGAACCGTTCTCCGACAAAGCGCATAGAAATAAATGCTCCGCTAATAAATCAAAAGAAAAATCAATTCCCGGTTTCTCGTAAATCATCGATCTTTTTCAGATACATTGAGAAAAGTTCGCCGAAGTTCGGTTATGATAAACTTCAAACGTACCCTAGCAAACTGTCTGAGAAGAAATAATTAAATTTCCACTCTAGATGAAGAGAAAGTCTTGACAAGTTGGAAAAGGGAATTTTTCCCTCTCTTAAGAAATGGTTAACGTCATTCTACTATTGAGCGGGCGTAAAGGAACTATTGGAAAAATGGAAAACTAGTTCAATCTACCGCTAGCTCGGTGTTAAATCTTGGAAATGAAAGAGCTTCTCGTACGTACTGAGGATATAAATTATTTCTGTGAATAAATTAGTTTTTCTCTCTTCTTTCAGAAATATTATACAAGATATTCTAGAACTTCCTCTGCAAAGTTTAAACGATAGAATGAAGCTTTGATGAAAACTACTATTACTAAATATAAAAATTGAGGGTTATAAAAGCAAAGGCAGCAATATACCGGGGTGTTTCTGAGATAAATAATCTAAGAAACCTACGTCTTATTGAAAATAAGAGAAAATAAAAACAATTACCTCCTCAATTTTCCTTTATATATGTCTTTAAATAAATATTTATCTTTTCAATGTGGATGGATATTGCTGTGTTTGCTACCAAATATTTGATTTGCTACGATGTTTCAGTCTATGATAAAATCAACATTAACTCTATTTTTAGTATAATGTATACTGATAATGTGCTTAAATCAAATCAATTAACTTTATCGCCCCTCGAAAGAAAAAATTGTAAAATTATTTCATTTAAATCCACTCAGAGTCAGAAAATTTAGTACCCCAGCGCTATAGTAAAGCTATAAAACTCGGCTCCAGAAAGCGTACAAACGCGCTGAACAAAATGAATATACTTCTAAAATTCATCCCTCTCTGAACAATTTATTTTTCAACGTGTTGAGCTTAACTAAGGAGAAAGCGCTGATAAATCTGAACAAATTTCACCTGCCATAACGGCGGATTCCATAAAACTATTGCCTTGGGGCTATAAACCTATTAAAATGGAAAACACTTCGGCGTCGTCCATCTTGCCGTGGGAAGGCGGGAAGAGGTAATTTCCCGCGCATAAACAACGTAATCGAATGAAGATAACTTCCCGATAAGTATTAAGTCATCAAAATGGCTTGCAACAATTACCATTACACCGTAAGTTAATAAAAATTTAACGTGTTAAAAACAAAAATAAATTAAAACACAGTAAATCTTCGATTTAATCAGATAAAACTACTAACGTATTCGGACGAAGGGGTATGCGTTTTAAATTAAAGTAGATTCGTTTTCAAAAATTATGCTGGAAATGAAGCAAAAAGAGCAAAAATATATTTTTTTAAGATAGTAAAATATACATATTAGTAGATACTAAATGTCTTCGCCAATACATTTAACACTGCACTGAACTCCTACCTGTGTTAATTTCCTAGTTATATGGGAATACATATCGCATAAGTATTAATTGCCGCGTCATTTTTTTTATAAATGAGACACTAAATTACACGAGTATTTTATGCTTTTTAGTATTAAAATGACTAACTCATGTGAGGTACCGTAGGTAGGTGTAGTAATGTTGAAAATATTAATGAAAATATGTGTAAAATAGCACACAAAGAGCGAAGAAGACTAAGATAATAAATAAGATAAACATTCTGGCAATTTCATTACAAATTGGCTGTTTTTTATACACATATATATATGTTCTTATTATTAAAATAAATTAGATGAAAATAAACGTGCTCAGAATCAAAATAGGTTAACATACCTAGAAAGAATTTTATTGTCTTGCAGAAACGTATTCTAAATACATTATTTCTTATGTCCTAGATATTATACTTTAAAATTGATAAGCTTTTACTAAAAAGCATCTAAAACATATAAATATGTTTGCGAGAGTATTTACACTAACTTGCCATCAAGCTGTTTCTCCGCGGAGGTAGGCAGAGAGGATAGAGCACCACACTCTTTTTTCCTGACACTCATTTATTATGAGAGCATTTATCAGTTGTCAAATTGATTTTTTGCAAGTAAATCATGTTCAAACGCATCATGTTCTATTTTAGAGTGAGTTTTTATGTATGTTAGTGCAATTAATGCAGTATATTTCAATAACGACCTTTAAGTTAAAAACAATAGTGAATTAATAATGTAATAATTATCACTTAATTAAATTATTTTCAAATATACCTTGTTTAATGTATTTTAAACTCAGCCAAGTCTTAATATTTGAATATATATTAGATACAAATCGAAAATTTTATCTGCTAAATCCCAATTCATTTAACCGAATTGTGCAAAATCGAGAGTTTACTGTACGTTTAAGCAAATTATAAACAATATATATATATATAGCTAGCTGTTGGACCGTTATGTCCCTCAATCGCCGAAATTGTATTAATGATTATATATACATGTAAATGAAAATTATTTAAATGCGAATCTTAAATAAATGTAAATGTCAATATGGAAACTATGGATTTCATAAATAAATAAATATATGAACGCGATAAATCTAGGAAAATAGTCGAGAGCATCAGCAGGTCACGATTCTCAATAATGAGGGAAGCGATTGGGAATGTAGAAGTAGCATTCAGTCTTCAGTAGCCCGGACTTGCAAATGACATATTGGGAACTTTTCGACCGACTGTACACACCTATATGATGTTTATTAAAGAACTAGCTGTAATCCATCAAAAATGATGGTTTATGTCGGTTCCTAAGGAATAAGTATTTATTAAAATTATTTTTAAAAATCGAAAAAAATTATTTTCGTAAATTTTCTTTCGATTTTTTTTGTTAATGTAAAGAAGTTACGACGTTACGGGGACGGATGGACGGACGGACAGACAACGAAATTATTATAATTGGGATGTTTGTTTTAATTTTCCTTATTTTTTTCAATTTATATTTTAATTAAATAATTAATTAATGTTTCGATGGAAGTCCTACATCGAACATTCCAGAATAGTTCCGCGTAGTGAAGAAACCTCCAAAAGATTATGGAATGTTCTGATACGTCACGCGCCTTCTATACATACTGGCGGGGGGCGCGAGGTTGCGGTTCATGCTGTGATCAGCGAGCGACAAAATACGGAGCAAATTACAGTGTAACGTTTAAGTATATACGGATTTTTTGCCCAACTTGTAAAAGATAATGGACAGCGAAATTTTGCAAATAATTTTTAATTTTAATCTAGAAAGATCTATGTGTATCTCTGACACAAGGGGTTCACTAACTATTTTCAAATAAAGGTGATTATTGTTCTTAGTGTTTTATTTAAATATTATACGTGACAATAGTATTTTACCTGTTATATTTTTGATTTTGATAACTTTTTTCCTGTTAAAATGATTTTTTTGGACGGCAACTTGTGGTAACTCATCGGACGCTTGCTTTCTACTGCTGGAATAAGGTCTTCCAAAGGTTTTTAGCGGCCAGTCGGCGTCTTATTCTATATATCTATTCTAGAACTAACTTCTATAAACTAAAAACGGTTCTAGAATATTCCACGCTACGCACGCATCCAGATGACGTACATCAAGCTCTAGCTGGAGGGAATTAATAAAGCACGCAATATTCCCGCGGACCGAGGAGATAACGAATTTTTAATGAGGTCAAGTAATTAATTTCGCGATTTTCACGTGGAGCGCCTCTCCTTCATCTGCTCGCCTTCAGACCGTAATTATAATACAGAATCCCTTAACTTAAGTTCCCGGCTCGTATTTTTCTTCATTTCTTTATGATTCCACTTTAATCCCCGCTTAGGAGAGCGGAGGGCAGGTATTTAAATAAGTGGGGTCAGAAGAACACGGTGAATAATTGCATTAGACTTAATCGCAGCTTCCGTTCCAGAATATTCTACGTGTTTAAATTACACGGGAAAAACGCGATCGTAAAGCGTCGTAAAAAGGGGTCAAATTTAAAGGTGAGAGTAGGTATTATGTTACTGTGTTTTTAACACAATTTCGTTTCGCTTATTATTCAGATGGCTATTGTGTCAAAATACAATTAGCCAGATCCTGACGTGAATACTGACAACAAAGGCGACAAACAACAAGCGTGGATCAGTGGTTCTTGGAAAAGGAAAACAGGTATTCGAGACCCTTACTCCCATTTTAAGATGAGTGCTTTAAATTGTTTGTGTAGCCCCAGTGAAAAGGGTAACTGATATTAAATCTAAATATTATTATAAAAAGTGTGCATTTTAATTTTTTTAACAGCCTGCTACCACAGACCATGACTGACCTTGATTTCTAAATGTTAAAGGCATAAAATCTCAGTTTTGAATAGTTACTTGATATGTGAAGCCTTTCATGTGGTGCAAAACATTGGCTGTTTATTAATTATCACTTAATAGTACTTCATCATCCCTGTTGGTTCTACAACCACTGGCGGGCCTTAGCCTCCTCAAGAGTCTTTCTCTATTCATTTTGACCTCATGCTAGCTCTCTCCAGTTCTAAATCTTCAAGGCGGATATGTCTTTGAGGATATTGTCGCGCCGTTTTAATTTTGACCTTCCTAAGCTCCTTCGCCCTATTGGTCTTGAATTCAGCAGGGACTTGGGTGCTTGTTGTTCGGTCATTCTCTTCACATGACCCAGCAGCTACCAAAGTCTCACCAATTTTATAATTTTGTTTTACTCTTAGTTCTTTCAACAAAGTATAGAGCTCATTTTTGTGGCGTTTGCGCACTCTACTAGGCTACGCTTGTCCCAGAGTGGCGTTATAGAACACAATTATAATATTTTTAAAATTCATCAGTAATATTTATTTTCATAAGGTAGTAATTATGTATCTACAAAGTATCAAGTGCAGTGTTAGTGAGTCAGAGGTTGAGTGAGTCATAAGTCCAAGTGTAAATGTGTAGAATAATTGTTTAATGTAAAAAGGGTTAAAGTTTTGTTTAAGATTATTTTTTATTTTCCTTAATTAATTCATTTATTTATATAGGTATACATTTTTATTTATAGAAAATGCAATTTATGAGTACCTACTAGTCTTATGAGCTTTTTTTAAACTAATATTTTAGTGTTACTGGACAACAGTCTGGATTTTATCTGATTTTGGAGGCGGAAATAACAGCGCTTCTGGATCTCTTCTATATTATTCTATTTTTTTAGTAAGCTTGTATTTGGATATTCAATATTTTACTATTTACTTATAAATTCTTAGTATAAATAAATATATTTGACAAGACATCTCTATCCCTACCTCTGAATGTTATTTATTCGAGTTCGACCATTCACCTCTACCTCCAGTTCGCTACAGAATTCTCAGTGAAGATTCATCTAATTACCGTTGTGATTTTAGATATCCGCAGGGTTAGATGTCTCTCAATCTTCTTTAGACTCTGAATATCACAAAGTTTTCAAAGACTGGAAATGTGATGAAATTCAATACATTTCTCATCAACTTAAATCTCACAACTAAGAAATATAAAATTCACAATTTCAAATATATAATATTTTGTGATAGTTTAAAAACAAGAATATTTTAGTTATTTCGTAAACAAATCTCACTAAGTGATTGAAATAAATAAAATTTATTTATGAAACAGCAATTAAAAATAATGATTGAAAAATTAAAACCTGATGATATTAAATGTAATTCTGAATACAATAAGAAGATTCTGTTTGCATCCTATGCCAACCGAGATGAAAGGGAGTATTACGCGAATGACTGAGGGGTAGCGATTATGAAAGACAGGATCATCCCTTAGTGTGATTACGGGATATTAAGCGGCAATAAAGGAAAAATGTACCGTATGGAGCTAAGAGAATAAGAAAAGCAATACCGAAACATTAATGTGACATAATAATAATTATTGATATAAAGGATATTCATTATATTTTCAAAACATGTCAAATATTACAAATTTATAACACCTCATAAGGATTTGATCGGGACCTTTCATTTTTCCACTAACATATCACATATAGGTACCTATATTAAATTAGGAATTATTATCAAGAATCGGTCTGTTTTGTTCGCAACTTGATAAATAGAATTATGAATTCAAAATCTTTAATTGTTTATATATCCACCTACCAAATCACTAATCGAAACATGACAAACAATAAAAGAATGCCATAGTAAAAAACATCGTACAATTTGGTACCAACACATAATTGAAGCCTGGAGCTGGCAGAAGTGGAAGAAGAGAAAATGAGATTAGATATTAGGTACATATATGGCCAAAGATTGTAAAGTAGAGTAAATAATGTTAAAAACAGAGAATAGTTAGAAAGATATGTTAGAGGAGAATGGATATATTCAAAAGGATGCTTGTGAAAGACTTGGCTCGTTAGAAACCTCAAAAATTGACGAGCTTGCATTCAGAAGAGACGAGAAGATATATGAATGTGGATGAGACAAGAGTTGTATGTCAGGACATAAGAGTATGGCGCTCCATCAACTCTGCCTACTGTCAAGGAAAAACGTGCATTTTGGTAGTTAATAAGTAAGCAATTCTACCTTCCATTCAGGGAAGGTAATGAAAATAAAATGCAATACATTATGTTATTCACCCACAAAGCTTATTCAAACACTACAAACATTTTAATTATATGAATTTTAATTAATGAAAAATAAATGGAATATAAAATTTTTAAATTTTCAAAGGAAGCAAATACTTGGTGGTGATACATTATAATTAAATAAATAATAATAACTTTGTTATACACCACTTATATTTATTAAAAATCCAACCGGGTTTCGCTACTACCGTAGCTTCTTCAGGGATCTTAACTGTCTAAACATACAAAAGTTATGCGCTTATATACTAGTGTGAAAGGTGGAAGGACGGAGTGCCAATAGTGGGGGTAGGGGGTGGGATTATACATATAATATATGTAATAATATACTGTATAATATACTGTATAATCCCACCCCCTACCCCTACTATTGGCACTCCGTCCTTCCACCTTTCACACTAGTATATAAGCGCATAACTTTTGTATGTTTAGACAGTTAAGATCCCTGAAGAAGCTACGGTAGTAGCGAAACCCGGTTGGATTTTTAATAAATATAAGTGGTGTATAACAAAGTTATTATTATTTATTTAATTATAAATTTTTTTATCGTCGGTACCTAAATATAATGATATATTAACCTTATTTGGTATAAAGAATAGACAAGATAAGAAACATATGCGATAAGAGCGAAAAGTTAAAACATATTAGTGTACAATCAGGAAAAACTAAATACTTTTAAATTCAAAATTTTTAAATTAATTCTGTTCTAATATATATAATTAATTTCAAATATAAATAATAATTTTCTTGTTATCAATAAAAAATAAATAATTAGTTTTTAACTTGAGTCAAAATTGCACAAAACGCCAAGTATATTTACTCCGCAATAAGGAGAAAATCATTAAAAACGTAGTACGAGATGGCTGTAGTGTGGTGGTGGGAAGGGAGAGATCCCCAGTCTACTTGATTTACGTATAAAATTTAAATGAGTTTCCATGTACTTAGCAGAGTAAAACTAATTTGATGTCAGATATGTGCCAATCTCGAGCGGGAGATAAATGAGCTGTTTGGCGGGGCTTTATTGCCCATAAGGGGGTTTAATGACCCCGCTTGAGAAAGTCTGACAAATTGGCCTTTAATCTGTGAAATGAAGCGGAAACATTTTTATTTCTCGATACTTAAATGTTAATATCCTCGAGTACGGACTGCCGACATCTTTTTAATTCCTATCGAATCGGGACGGCCATTTTATTAACTCTCGGATATTTATAGAGACTGATTGTCTTCAGTGAATATCAAGATGCAGTACTTCGTATTACATACTGTGGTGTATTTAAGCCGTTCGCATTATCGAGAGTACAAAGGGGCGCGGCTATAAAAGATGAGTGTACGTACTCGCGCTTTCTCTTCATTAGTCAGTAGGCAGTTAGCATTGGGACTAGTTTAGCGTCGGTTGACACAAAGTACTCGGCTATACTGAAGATAATCGCAACCACCTGGTCTTTAGTTAGTTTGGTTTAGTTTAGTTTGTTTTGGGATGTATCACACACAGCTTTGTTTTATACGGTGACTTTATATCACAGTTTGGCAAGTCTTTGAGCAAAACAGCAGTCTTTGTGATACTGCAGGAAGTACTATTGACTGTGTGAACTTCACAGCGACCAAAAGAAATACCTGCCTTTTTAGCTTCCATTATAAACGTAGATGTAACATCTGCATAACAAACGAAAGTAGGCTATCTAGACAACTTGTTAATGCTCACACTTCTCAGATATACAAAAGCTTTTTTACACCATTTTTAAACAACACGGTCCACAAAAATAAACGAATACTTATCTACTCTATTTTTGAACAAGTTATTTTTTCTTCTTAAATGATCCAAAAAATAATTAATAATTAAAAACAATATCTGAAATCTTCACTGTTTGATGTATAGTATATATTTTTCACACGGTTTTCGTTTGTAGTATCTACCCCGTAAAAAACACACATTAGGTTCAATTAGTATAGAGAAATATACCTCAAAAATTTTGAGGCTTAAGTAAATTACATAGATGTACTGTAACTTCAGCGGGAATCGAACTCGGCAGTCCCGATATGAGAAGATAGTGTCATGGCTGTTGGACTATGAAGTTTTTGAAAGCCATATAACGTGTACATTACATCTTTTCAGTTCAAATCTAACCTATACTTATAGAAAATTGATTACTATTAACTATGCGCATGCAGTGAGTAAATTGAAGCATGAGTTTTTCGTAAAAGTATACCAAATATTTATCTGAGAGAATATTATGATATTTTAAAATCTGTATAATACGAGTATGATAATAATTATGAAAATAATATTAAAAGATATATATTAATTTTTTTTTTAAGACGTATATTATATACTACTTTCAAAATGATTTTGTGGTGACAATATTAAACTTTTGCAGTAGAACTTAAGCAGGATATGTATTAATTTCATTAAATACTAGCTGTAACCTATCAAAAATTACGGTACTTTTACGTGCCGGTTATTATATATACGTGCCGAAATTATTATGTTTGATTAATATTAATTTTTAAAGCTACAATAGGCCAGGTTCAATTAATGTAGCGAGTCACTTCACAAAAACACCAGGAATCGAACCTGGAACTTCGGCATGAGAAGCCAGTTTCATGCCCACTAGACTACGGGAGCCGCCAGGGTTATATAGCTGAAGTGGGTTATATAAAGGTCACTTTAACTGGAGCACTAACACTTAGGGTAAGAAGTTGTTAAAATAGGGACCCCATACTGAATACGTGGGCTGTCCCCCAATAAAGGATTTCGTTTGGCTAAGGAATATTCTAAGTGCAAAAATTATTAAAAATGAGTATTACGCTCTTGTTCACTCTCTGTTCATATGCGGCATTATCGGATGGGGGGTTCATATAAAAAAATTAAACTAAATCATATCACATTATTAAATACTGAAAAAAACACCTTATCAACAAAAGATCTATTTCCAGTACCAAACGTGGATGATATTTTCAAGTATTTAAAATATACAAGAAACCAGGAATACTTTAATGAGTGAACTTTACAGGAATGAGAAATGGAAGCCAAATCATAACGTTTAAATTTAAAATAACCCAAATGCGGAACCACTTTATTTATAAAGTCATTAAGTACTACAATAATCTTCCTATCGAGATACGCCACATCAACAATCTTTCAGAATAAATTAAAAAAATTAAAATCTCTTTAAAATCCAATTTGAATTCATAAACCGTTTAAAAATAAAGCATTTTTCAAAAATCTTACATTTAATTCATAATCTTATTATCTTCTATTACCACCCCTATTATTAAATAATTCACATAAATATGTACCTATATACAAAAAAACAACTGAGGCTCCCTTATCAAGAACTTTTCTTCACTTATGAAGTATACATGACTAACAAAGTCTAAAAAAAATGTCAATTTAATATGTAAATATGTAAGATTTACATAAGATAAATAAAAAAAATATGAAATAGTGATTAAATATAAGTTTAAACGAGTAATAATATGGTTAAACAGGATAGAAACATATAAGTAGTGCTCGTTTCTCGCTACCTATCCGTACAAAAATTCAATACGACACAACGGAAACTTTTTCGTTTATGTTAAATTATGCACTGCTCAATAAATTATAGGTAAGAATTTATGGGCTGTATCAAAGCAATCGGATGTTTTTACATTTTATCGATATTACACACAGTGAAATAATATTATTATGCAAAGTAAAAGGCAGAAAAAATACTGTTCTCTATGGAAATATAACAAGGTATCGGGAACAAACAAAGTGGGCACATAACAAAGTAATACAGTGATGTAAGAAAAAAATTCTAACGAAAGATATATAAACCATGGAGCAATATGATTGTGTTATTTTGAAATTTAATACCTAGAAGAGGAAAAATAGTAAATAAAACAATATCCACATATATAATTTGAATTCGTATCCACGTATATATTTTACCACGATTATATTATACCTTCACTTGTTTGTCTGTTTATCTGGACGGAATTATTTAATCGATATTTCACCCGCTTTCCAATGTTCGATTGAGCTGAAAATTTGCACACATGGCAATACATGAATCAATTATCAGATTCACTTATTAATTAATTAATTCATCATAATTCAAAGTTTGACACGCAAATTACTTAACGAGCTCGCCAAAAAAGATGGTACTAGTTTTCTACCGAAGTTATTTTGTACGCTAGGTAATCTTAAAAGCTAAAAAGTAGAAAATAAGATTACATGAAAAAAAAAGTTTCTTGCTCAACTCTCCAAATAAAAGCGTAGGCGCTTTCCCTCCATCTTTATGTGTATCAATACAGTAAGCGCCCACACTTTGTTTGGAGAGTGAAACAAACATTTTTTGTCCAAAAATTTATTTTTTACTTTTTATCAAATTTAATAATAAGCGTGTTTCGTTTTTAATAATTTTTTTAAGTAAATTAATAATTTTATCTGTCACAATATATTATTCATGTAATTTCATAATTTTATGTTAATTTCTGTTAAGGACTGCTACCCTGCCCGGCTTTTACGACCACCTCTGTCTCGGTCCGTTTCAGGCACAATCTCTGACAGTATACCTGTTTTTAGTGTAACGATGGATATTGGACTGCCTACTAGATGTTTCTTTCTACTGAGTGGTCTCGGAGGTTTTGAATGCTTTACTGCTTGGGTATTCTCAATCCTTGTAAGAATTGGTTCTGCGATAAATAATTTCAAATGTTTTAGTTCCTCGTACAGTGAATATACAGTGCATCCTTAATATTAATAATTTATGTTTCCGAGGTAAGCTTGGATATCAAAAAATAAGAATATTAAACAAATTTCTCCCATATTGAAGAAATTTCGAAAGATTAAAAAATTAAAAATATGTGGTTAGGTAATGTTAGGTTAGGTTGGGTTGGAAGGAGAGATACCTTCATCATTACGTCAGGTAATGTCAATATTTAACTCTTTTGGCGAATATCAAATAAAAATTTCAACGAAAAAATAGCCAAATTTTAAAGCCAATTCATTGGCTTGAGTGCCAAGTGAATTTGTAAAATAAATAAAAGATTCTAATGGTCCGACGATTTTAATCTGATACAAATTTTTAATTAATTATTTAGATTTTTATATATCTATATCTATATAATTCATATATAATACTTATAATCCGAGCAATGCAAAATGAAAGGAGAGCGAAGTTTATTGAAAACCATTTTAGAATAGAATTAGATAGAAGTGATATTCAAATGTTTTAGGTATTCAATTTTTCATAGTCATTGTAGACACATTACTTTTGCTGCTATTTTTCTGACACAAAATTATTACCTGCAGGAATTATTGTTGACTGCATTTGCACAAATAACCAACTGCCGAAAACAAATCTTGATTCATTTAGTTGCTCAGTAAACTGTATTTTTTCGTTATTTAATATACGCGAACATATACGGAATTTTTTTTTCATATAATATATTATTTTTACTTTCGTTTTTGCTTTTGTATTCAATATGTTACGTTATATTGTGTTTAATATTTATAATTGTTTTATATTTGGTTCTCACTAAATCGTAAGCTGCTCAATTCGACAAAGGTTCATCCTAATGAGATGACTGGCTTTTTTTCTAACTAACATGTATTAAGTTCAAGATAAGTAATAAAAAAATATTAAATATAAAAAGTGATGTCAGTATTTATATTCGGTAGACTGATGACAACGATACGTTATGTAACTTACATTTTTTTGTTTTAAAAAAAATACAGTTGGTTTCCAAGAAATAATTAGAACTTACGAGAAATTAGCACTATTTTTTTGCATCTTAAGTGTTTTTAATCTTTTGCGGGTTACAGAATGTAGATTTTTTCGCTGCTATAATGGAAAAGCTTTCCACTACTTGTGCATTCATCGTATATCAGACGCTAGTCTCTGCAAAACCTGCAGTAAACGGTAGATTACTTAATTCTCCCAACAGGGTTGCTGGTGGGGATTTATTTTTTCAGACTAAATTAAGGAATAATGGTTCTGATAAGCCTTCAGTGATTTGTTCGGCTTGTTTTTTCCCTTTAATTAATCCCTTTAGGCTACGGACTATTTTTAAAAAGCGATGTTTTTCTCGACCCACGAGACCAAAATGAGTTTTTCTTAATATGTTTATATACGCTGGTACTTATTTATCTTTGTTAACATTTTAGCTCTGTTCTGCGTTCTGTGTTTTTTGTTTTTACAATTACAATAATCCCTCTGTATTAAGAAAGATTAATATTTTTTCTTATATTAATATAAATTATTACTATATCTTGAACTGCTCGCCAGTTACTCTTTGTAAATGAATAACAATATGGAAAAGTACTTATCTTAATTAAAATACACCACTCAATGCTTAAATTACTTTTTAAGTGGACATTTTTCTACCGACGAGTGATTGTCATATTTGAATAATTATTCTCAAAATTATCATCATATCCCACGCTCCATTTATCACAAATCAGTTGCTTTAGAAGAGTTGATGAATAAAATTTGGTTTATCCCAAATAAAATTTTTATTTGACATGAATGGTAATTTTAATATGATTTTTAATAAGGTTAAAGAATTTGAAATAAAATGTAAATAATGACATTTCAATGATGTTTTTAAATGAATCAATTTTAACATTAATATTTATTTAATTTTATTTTAAGCTCACTGTTTGTGTATACAGATAAAATGGCATATATTTAAGAAAACAAAAATAATACTAATTATTTTAAAGCACCCTAAGATTATTTTTTTAACTAATTCTTACCAAGATTAATTTACTAATCAAAATCTATTTTTTTATATTTATAAATCGTATATATTTTCTATGATATAAAACTAAATACTAAAGTAATAATAAATAGGGAAGGTTCTTTTATTATACTATTTTTTATTTTATTTTATTAAAAAACTTTTAAAAATAAAATGTGCTTGTTCTCCTAATCCCATACACAAGTCTTGACTTTGATGTGACAGAAATAACGAAAAAAATGTTACCTAATTATGTGATATATGTAAAACATATTGTCAAAAAATAATTACATATGTAATTAAAATCAAATAAAAAAAGGATAGGAATTTAAGGCGTGGCCTCATTGGTGGCGGAGACCCGATTTTGAAATTTTTTAAATATTCATTTTATGGAACGATGATGAAGATATATAAAACCGGTCATCGTTAAAAATAATGAATAAGATTTATATAAAGTTGGTAATTTTTTAAAATTAATGTTGTAAACTTATTTTTACCAGCTTCATATCTAGAGGGTAGATTCGTTTTAAAAGCTATTGGAACCTTGGTAATATAAGGATACCTGAAAAATAATTTGACGGTTTCGAACATGAAAATTGCCGCAAAGAAAGTAGTATAAAATTTGAGGAAAATAGTTGAGTTGACCGTACTTTGCAAAATTAGATATTTTATGACGGTTTTAGTTTCGTATGGTGACTGCACCCTTAGCCAAAGTCCCGTTGCTCCTGTACTAAAAATTCTTACCACGGTACTGATTTTTCGAGACTTAAATTATTTTTTCACGATAAAAGCTGTCATTAGGATTCATACATTATATTGATCCTTGGGACCTTCTCCACGAAGCAAATATTATAAGAAAAAATATTTACTATATATCAAAGACAGAAAATTTCTTCGGCTAGACAAAGATTTAAAAAAAAATGATTTAAGTACAATTGTATCAAAAATTATGCACACAAATAAAAAATAATAATAATTGCTGTTTTTTTTTAAAATCACCTCAAGGACTCTTTACATACAAAAACACACCACACACTCCAGTGTTTCAGTGTTATTTTGTTTGCAGAAATACTTCATTTATTTTCATAATAATACACCTCTTCAAAAAACTGAAGTAATTTGGTGTGCATTTTTCTATAAGTAATGTGGAAAGTAAATGTAGTTTACCGAACGGCGTACAATAATTGAAAGATAACATAGAAGCAGAATAATTTAATACTAAATATAGTTTACATCGGCTTTTACAGTTTCCCGTGCACCTTCTGTGTAGCAAAATGTGTATTCAAATGAGTTTATAGTCCAAGTTTTATTAAATACATAATCAGCCATAAAGAAAACTTAATCTGGGCGGCGTTTACTTATTTTGAGGCAAGTTTACATTAGAACTTTTCGCTTATTATGAAATTATTTAGCATGGGAAAGATAACATAAATTATTATTGTATTCAAAAGTTTTGATAAATGCCCAGAGTTTTAAACGTTACTCCGATATTAAATAAGTTTTCAATTTACATTATTCACAGCTTATCGGAATGAATAATTCACTAAAAAATGGCCAGTTTCAAAGGAATAGCGTATTTGAAATTCCTTAAACATTAACCCGAAAAAAGTAACCCACATAAAAGACCTAACCCGGGTTCGTGCGGGGGTGGCCAGGGGATGAGAAATGGCTGAGGGGATGGAAAGATTACTCCGAAGCCTTTTGCAAGACGGAGAAAAGCACACAGTCGTTATTCCACATCACATCAGAATGCTGCAGATATAACATATTTTCTCCGAGACTAATTTCAATTGTTTATATGTATTGGGCAAGGCTTTATTCATTTTATTCTGAACATTTTCCAATTACTCGTGATTGGATTTTGCACGTGAAAATAATCAAACGTGTCAGATTCAGTAATTGAGTTACTCGTAGGTGATACCTTGCTTTACATATAAATAATTCTACAATAGATTCAATACATACGATTCAATAAGATAGAGTTTAGTGAGTCAACTCTGTCTATACATCTATTCTAATTAAATATAAAACCGAAAATAGATCAATGATTCAATTAAGATATTCAGTAGGCGTAGGTACACCCGTAAAAATTATTATATATATAATTAACATATTATTCATATTTTAATATTTCATAATATTCTGCCAGATAAATATTTCATTTCGATTTTTTTTCTCAAATATACGGTTAAATAAAAGTCATACTTCTTGTTCCCACTGCACGCGCCTGCTATTTCGTCTACTCGAGGCGCTGCTGTCCGCGTGTTAAGAGGTTCCAGTCTCTCTTCAGTCATATAATTTTGTTTTTACCCGTGAATTCCAGGATGTTACGGACTTACGGGATAGATATACAAATGAATTATTTTATTTAGATTACACCTATAATCAAAAATAATCTCCAAATAAAAAACGCACGCACATAAAGTGACATAAAATCTAGCAACTTGGCAAGTAGAATCTATGATAGGTATTCCTTCTGTATCGCATAAAAAATTAAATACTCTTGTCTTCGTGTTACTTTTATTGCTATTGTTCTACGCTATAATCTTTTATTTGCAAGTAAGTGTAAGTTTGAAGTTGTAAGTGTACGTGTCAGTGTAAGCTGTAGTTATTAATGTAGTCATACCTTTAAAAAATAAGTATTAGAGAGATATTTTATATATTTATATAGGGAGAAGTTTTATAAGAGATTTTTTTGTAATTTTAAGAAATTACAAAAAAATATCTCGTAGATAGGTTACTTGAACAAAATAATGCTATGTGTTTCCCCGTCTCATGATAAATATTTTTAAATCAATAGTCAGTAATGCTCTATTGATGGAAAGTAATACAATTCAAGATATTATGTACGAGTATACAAACTACAAATAGTACAAAACAGAGCGATGTGCATAAACTGAAGTATATAGGAGAACTAAAATAACAAAAATGTTGAATGCCCTAGGACTAGAAACCGTAAATCAAAGAATAAAGTATAATGCAGTGGTGCAAATATTTAAAATTAAACATGGATTAGTACCCAAATACTTAGATAACAGGATGAAGCTGAATAAGGATTTTCATTCTCACAATACAAGAAGAAGCGACAACATACATAAGACTACCAAATAAAAAGAAAAAAACCTCACAAAATTTTATGATATATAGAGATATAAAAATCTTCGATAGCTGCCAAAGGAAATTCAAAACACGGAGAATATAAGAAGGTTTAAAGTGAAGTGCAAAAATTTTATTGTAAAAACTTTTAAATGATTAGACAGAATGCAATATGTCTAAGTGAAATCATATACTAGCCCACACAACATTATGTGTGGAACTATATAATTAATATAAATAAATAAATCTTAATTAAGAACGATTGTACTTAATCTTTAGGGAACGTTCAATTTCTACTCGTAAGATAGCTGAAAGAATTTGATATAAAAAACATTAATATATTTTACAATACGAACCGTAGGTATATACCTAATCGCTCCTGCCTTTTTCTCTTAAATGAAACGTATTAATTGTCTATGATTGTGAGAGAAGTCGTGACAAGAGGGCAATACAGAAGCGCCTATTATGTTGTCCGTACGTAACAAAAGATGTCACTTTGAGAACGCTTGCGTCTGTTTCCGAACTCAGCCGCGTTTTGGCGAGACAAAAGATGTCGCCTAATTTACAAGCGAGATTATGCCGAATAACGTTATTTCCTGAGATTCTCCTGACAAGATGTCGTTTTGTGTATCATTAGCTTATTCTCTTATTAAGTTTTACTGCCGACTGTTAACCCCGGATTTAGTCTGGCAATTTCGGGCGTTCGCGCGGCAAAACTGGCTGGCGGGAAATTCATCTCCGCTATTTACGGGCGATACCGTTCCTGACGTCCATTTGTAAGATTTTAATTATGAGATATGGCGTGTTTATTTCGGGGATATTTATTCAGCGTAATGTACCAAATGTTTCAAAGAATATTTTTAAATAAATAAATTTTAATAATCATTGTTTACATTTGTGAATCTGTAGGTACGAGAAACTTTCGATATTAATAAAACGATTCTATTAATTTTCGCGACTTCTGATTGAAAAGCGTTAAAAATGGTACATTCAGGTTGAACACGTGTTTTTTGTCAAAAAAAATCACCCTCGAGTCCCATAATGCAATGGCGAATACAGTTAATTCTCAAATATTCAGGTAAAGTTCATTAGTTTAAATACAAGTCTTAATTCCGATGTATCTTTTTCGCCCTTTATTACCGACCGTATTCCCAAAATAAGAAGATTGTGATTTTAGTGATTGTTTTCCCAAAACTCAAAAATAGACATGACGTGAATTTTCACTTTCCGCTTTATACGGTGATTACTACCTCAATTCTCAAAAACAGACGGGACGGAGGGTTTATTTATGCAATTACTTAATTAATTTCCATTTACGATTTTGAAATTTATATGAGACCTTTGGAAAGTAGTTGGGAATCTACAAGGTCTTACTAGTGTAATATATTGATTGAGAGGAATGTAGTGTATAAGGGATTGTCATTAAAAACCTTTGACAGGAAGTAGAAATTGCGTTCTGTGTTTTTGTCATTAATTCACCTGATGAAGGAAACGGACGTTTCCGAAACATGTAGTGAAACAAGTGCTCAAATATAAGTGGAAAAAAACAAAGTTCATTGTTTTCTTTCATTATTTATTTAAAAACCTTTTTTTTTAACATTTGGAGTTTGCATTGAAGTGAATTCTACATAGGAGAATTTCTTGTACTTTAGAAGGAGGAGAAACAACCTTTGCTTATCAACTTATCATCACGCCGTATCTTTGCAGAGATGGGCAGAAGATAATAGTCACACTCTTCTGCTTTGGCACTACTCTTGCCTTGTAGACTTTTGTTCATCTTCTAATGCCCTTCGGTTGTTGAGGCTTTAATAAGCTCGTCTTCCAAAAGAAACGAAAAAACATATTACAATTGAATGTAGAGTAGTTTTTAGCACATTCGATACAATAAAGAAAAGGTTTGCTGAGATGAGAGGCTTGATCGTGTGAAATGCGTGAGCGAGGAAAGGATGATAAAGAAAATATAGGAGATGAGTGTTAGATACAAGACAGCAGAATAGAGAATTAACCTCCGGTTTATTATGCCACTTAGGTACTCCGCTTAATTATTTCGCTCGATATCTATCTCACGATCGGTCACCCTGGCCGTCGCCTCGCGGCCGACTTCGCACCGAACGCAATGTCAAAACACGACTCAACTTCACGCCGCGACGTATTTCCACTATTTATACCAGCGAACGCTGGTTTTTTCGAACTTCCTAGATTATTCTAGTGTTTAGGATGAGGTTCTCGCCATTTCTGGGCTGTTCTAGTCATTTGGAGACGTTTCCGATTCGCTTAGATTTATAGGAAAAAAGTTTCATGAGAAAGGATTTTTACCAGAAAATCTATAAACAATGATTATAGACCATGATTAATTTTGTTACTTTTTAAATATGTATTCAATTATTATATTTTTCATATTACATCTTTATAAAAAATGATTAAATTTTCAATATTAAATATATATAAATTTATTCTTTATGATATTTTATTTTATAAAAATATTAATCAGTGCTTTAGTTCACTTGAGTATATTTTATCCATCATAATTCACCCACTTAATGTTCAATTAATATCTAAATAAAATAATTCTGTAATCATCAAGTGTACGTTTAATTTAGTTCCACAAAATGACTTACCTTAACGACATATTTTTTCTAGAACGTTTTTTTGCTGTCTATATTAATTAAATCACCTAATATCAATATCCAGATAAATACTCAATAAATAAAATTAAGAGATAATTACAATGAACTTGTAAAGTATTCACAAATTTGCCAAGAATCACGTACTTTTGATAACTTCGAATATTCTACAACTAAATCAAAATATGTAAAAAAGTTAGAATTTTACATACATATGTATTTATATTATTTATGTAGAATAATTCTGTGAATGAAAAAAAATGAAAGTGCTGAGATCCATTACTGGAAAAACTTTACGTGATCATGTCATACAGACATAAGGAAAACCTGCAAAATAGAGGACAGAGCGCGATGGAGTTGATCCAGTAAGAGAATCTGAAGAGATCACGTAGCCAAAATAGACAGTCACAGGCTCATGCATACAGCAGCGAATGAAATCCCCTCTGGAAGACGCCCACCGAGAAGACCACTGAAATGATGAAGGGATAGCTGGACCTCATCATTCCAGGAGGCGTAGTTTTCTGTACCAAAGATCAACAGATTCCAAAATAAAAAGAAGAAGAAAAATACTGCAAAGTAAAATTATCCATTTTTTGTATTATATTAAGATTTTTCCTATTTAAGTTGGGTCCCTGTCTCAATGTGGTTATCTTAACATAAAATTACAGTTGCAGCAAGACTGTTATTCTTAACAAAATGAAAACGAAAAACTTTAATTTCTCGTATTCACCCCAGTGCATATTTCATTTGGAAGCGCCCAGAGAAATTACGGAAGATTAGCTCGCTGCTCATCCGTCTCTTTTCAACTTAGCAATTGCCGGCAAAAAAGAGCGAAGGAGACCGCTTGCGAGTAGAATTAGCATCCCTTAGAACCAGACGCCGTATAAGACCAAATTACTTTGAGTTGGTGAGAGTTATTATTCTGCGGGCTATACTCCTCCGAGAATCATTTTTACTACACCAAAACCCTTCCAAGAAGATTTCGCTTTGTGATATATCCCATTGTAGGCAGTCTGTATGTATTATATATTTTTTCTAACCTATTTTATAGCAGATGCGCATTTTTTTTCTTATCTTATTTATTTATTTATTAATGAGGGACTCTCTGAATGAGCTTTTCTATAATGTGATACATACTGTAACATATCTACCTGTACACCTAAGCTAAATACCTAACTATAAAGTTTAATAATGTAAGTTTTACGAAAAGCCCAAAGCTTGAGACTTTAAGCTACCGAATTGAGCTTTATTACAGCTTTTGGGACTTTTAAGCACACACTTTATGCTTTAAGCTACTAGATAAAACTTAAGTCGAACTTAGAACTTCGGAAGTATATTTACATGAAAGCTAATATTATTTTTTTTTTTTGTTAAGAATTTATATTTTCAAAATTGGCCAGTCGTGATCCATCTAGTGGCTAGGAAAATTCCCCCTCTGTTGTGTCCGTAGCTATCCAAAATTCTTTTGATATGTGGCGAGACTCGTATTCTTATTAACGCGACTAGACTAATATAGATCGAATTCTTACCTAACTATGGAAATAACAAACGCACGTAACTAATCCGTACTCGTCCTTCTAGAAACCGCTCTAGAATTCTACAGTTTCGCCTAAATGAGAGATAGCCGATATCGTCCACGTCCGGAGTTGGCCTAAAAGCCAATTATATGCGGCGTAGCCTAGGAATAAACGCTAGTAGCAAAACTCCCTTACATTGAACCGCCATAACTATAATACCATCGGGGTTAAAATACTGTAATATAAAACAATACAATCGTTGCCAAGTTAACGGCATACGCTAAAGATTCCGCCCGCATTGATTATCAACATCTCATAATAGCAGCTTAGAACAGTGTCAGCACAACCACATGCGGCACCCATTTATGACAGATTTACAAGATATAATAGCATACGTTATATTCAAAACACAAGTAAGAAACCTACCGATAGCGCGTCTCACGTTGTCCAATCTGCTCAATATGTTCATAGTACATAGTAGGGGAAGACAAACATATATATATTCACAACAACTAGGCGCAACAGAGGCTCAGGGCAAGCTTTGTCTGACATTATCGCAGCCCGAGATTCTAAGGGAATGGAAGATACAGATTTGTAAGTGAAATTTAAGAAGTGTCTAACCACTTCTGTTCAAACGTGGATTCTAGATGCCCCCCCCCCCCTGTAGGGGGGAGGGGGATGCGGCCCCAGAGCATCGCCGCATCCGGTGGTTAACTCCTGTTTAGACATAACCTCCCACACTAAGCTGCAGACCAAGATCAAGCCGAGACTCTATTGCTCCTGCTGGAATCCCCCGAAGTCCTCGCTTCCCGGCGACAAACATATCAGGAAGAAATCCCGCGTCTGATATTAAGGTTTGTATATTATCCCGCGGGGCAGTCAAATTGACTGGTGTATAATGATGAGGATCCCACGTTGCGGCTACATGAGCCGGATTATTATGATGTTTACTGCTGATTAAAGGGCTGAATGAACTAACTGGGTGACTGGAAAAGACTCTCCCTTGAGCGCGTCAGTCAGAGCCATGTTAGCATCGCCAAATATAGTTGATGTGATTGATCCCACGGTGTAGTCTTATTGACTAGAGATATTAAATGATGGTAAAACAGCATGATTATTACAGTTGATTGTGTAAGTTCCTGATATGTTTCTCGCTGGCCGGGAAGGGAGAACCCCGAAGGTCTCTGTATACAGCAAGTTAGAAAAGGTGGTGACTGATGAGAATGATGGTGTTAGTAATGCCATCGCGCTCCTGAATGCGGTCCCGATCATAAAAGTTGATTGTTAAACTGCTAACAGATCTCGTTCATTAAAGCGGTCCCGAGCATAAGTGTTGATCGTCGAACTGCTACCTGCCTCTTATAATTTCTCGTTCATGAGGAACGTCCTATCTCGTCCTTGAGTACGGAGTTATTACATTCACATACATTCATAACCAGAGCCCGAGCTCGTCGCACCAAGGGGACTGAAAAGACGTGAGAGGTTCTTCCCCTTAGATGTTAGAGGGGTAACCGCATCAAGACCTTCAGACCATCCTGTAATTCTTGGCTTTAAAACCCAGTCACAACCGGGTAGATACAGTTAAGATGGCCCTACCTAGTCCCTGACCTAAGGTGTCTCTCCAATCTAATCAGACTCCATAGCCGAGAACGCGCGCTCCGACATTCGACCCTGTCTTGCCACGCGAGTAGATCCAACTTTCATCTTTTTCCACAATCGAAATTCTGCCTCCCAAGATCACGGGGCGTGAAAGACGTACGACTCCTCGCCTCCCGACCATGAAGAGACGAACTTCCCCATTCGGTTCTCGTTCATTATCCCATTTATAATCCCCGCGTGCCTAACCTTAAGAGTCTAGCGCCGGTAATAAGATCTCATTATGCTACGTTGGAAGTTAATATTGCACAACCGGGCGAAATACCTATTTTCCGCGAACCTATTCAATTTGTAAAACGCAATAATATGTATTTATATATGTTAGTAAACGTTTGAAATGCAGAATGCACGTATGATGACCTCGCTTCTATCCTAAAGATAATTAAGATATAATCCCGACGTTACGTCCCGACATCAGTACTAATTTGTTTCCGCGTCCGTTACCGTCGAACTCTGAACCCACGTAATGAAATGAATAGTGACCATGAGACAATGACAAATTATATAGCACGAACATTCCATTTGATACACATAAGAAAACATCAGGAATAAATAATATCAAAGGTTCTTATCTTAGTTCTGTAGTTGGTCTGCTTCTGAGATGGCATCCTGATCCGAAGTAATATAACTCTCCAAAATTGAGCAATTACCAGCGCCTGTGTAGCCCTTCATTTCCCTTGTATATATATTTTAATATCAGCGCCTGTAAAACTGTATTAGATCCTAGAAACAAGAAAACTATTCCCTATACGCCGAGCACATACAGAACATAAACCCCTTCAATCTAGTTCATCCACGGTTATGCAAAAAGGCGAAAGAATAGTAATAGTAAAAGGTCCTTAACTGACAGAAGTTGAAGTTCTCTGCAAACTGCCCATATCCTATAGTAGCGCCTGTGTTTTCCAATAACAACTTTCCAGTCATGTATTTAACATAACGTCCTCCTTGTGTGTATGTGTGCTGCAATATCTGTCATCCAGTTAGTGATTCCCAAAATAGTGTTTTCCTTGTATATATATATATTTCAATATCAGCATCTGTAAAACTGTATTAGATCCTAGAAACAAGAAAACTATTCCCTCTAAGCCGAGCACTTACAGGACATAAACCCCTTAAAACTAGTTCATCTACGCCGTACAGTAATATCACATGCAGACATAAACAATATAATTACAAGTATGCTTGCGTCCCGCCGACTGGACGCCTGTGTTTTCCAATAACAACTTTCCAGTCATGTATTTAACATAACGTCCTCCTTGTGTGTATGTGTGCTTCAATATCTTCCATCCAATTAATGGTTCCCAAAATAGTGTTTTCCTTGTATATATATTTCAATATCAGCGCCTGTAAACCTGTATAGGATCCTAGAAACAAGAAGACTATTCCCTCTACGCCAAGCACATACAGGACATAAACCCCTTAAAACTAGTTCATCTACGCCGTATAGTGATATCACAAGCAGACATAAACAATACAATTACAAGTATGCTTGCGTTCTCCCCACCTTGGTGGAAATATTCGCATTCGTATTCACCGAATAGTAGGCCTGATATTCGTATTCATGAAGGTAGTATTCGTTGCATCAAGGTTATTATATTTACAAGTATGTTCAAGTTCCCCCACCTTGGTGGAAATATTCGCATTCGTATTCACCGAATAGTAGGCCTGATATTCGTATTCATGAAAGTAGTATTCGTTGAATCACTCTCAATAATAAAATCATATAGATAAATAATTACGGTAACTCATAAAAATATGATATTACTTATATTAAACGAACAAAACAAAACAATCTGTCATATTAGTAAATAACGTGATCACGGAAGACCGAAGGTTAACTACCCCTGAACAAACCGCGAACTGCCCATAATAATGGAAAATGTTGTAGAAAACATTTCAAATATCTAATATTGAATGAATAAAAACAATGTCATATGAATAACTATCGCGATTACGGAAGGCCGAAGGTTAACCACCCCTGAACACACCGCGAACTGCCCGCAATAGTGAAAAATGTTCTAGAAAACATTTCATATGTCATTCATTTCATAAAACAATGTCATATGAAAAACTATCACGGCTACGGAAGACCGAAGGTTAACTACCCCTGATCTAACCGCAAACGACCCACAATAATGGAATATGTTGTAAAAAGAACATTTCAAATATCTAATATTGAATGAATAAGAACAATGTCATATGAATAACTATCACGGCTACGGAAGACCGAAGGTCAACTTGTTTGAGTTCGATAGACGGCGGTAGTATAACAATTTTTATTCATATGCCAGGCAGACCTGTAAATAATATCTTGCATTCGAAGCAGAAAACCCTTTCTAGAATTAATAAATGCGGCTTAATCTAAATAGATACAATATATACAATTCTAAATACGTCTTTATAAGAACTTGATAGGAACAAATCGTGTTTAAACGATTGCCTAATGATACGCAATACAAACATGTAACGAGTTCAAATAAACCACACATTCATGTTTTAATAAAATAAATATAAAATCCAGATGCATTTTTAAAATATATTATTTGGAGGAAATTTCTCGTACGATTTGAATTTATATCACGATTACAATCGTGATATCAAAACACATAATTAAATTCTCGTACTAATTGAAACAAGATCAGACAAGCAACCGCGACATTGAATACGCACAACTCCTCCGAATACAGCCCGATAGTAAAATTAATTAACCGTAATAGAAAATATAAATGTGTTCCCCAGCTGAAGACCGGCTGTACCTAAATTAATTATTTCTATACAACATGTACAATTCGAAATACGTTTTTATAGGAACTTAATAGGAATAAATTGTGTTTAAAACGTTTGCCCAATGATACGCAATACAAACATGTACCTTGCCCAATAACCTCACATCCGTGTTTTAATAAAATAAATATAAAATCCAGATGCATTTTTAAAATATACTATTTGGAGGAAATCTCTCGTACGATTTGAATTTATACCACACTGACAATCGTGATATCAAAACCACATAAATACTCCGATCCCAATTATGTCCAAAACAATACAAATCATATAGAAATCCGTGCATTCAATCGCCAGCACAGACAACACAAAATTCCTCCGCATATTTGAAAGTTACACAAGTATTAGGAAAGAACGCCCGCTGGATTATCACGCAAAACTATGAATTATTAAATCTGATGAGCGCATAGTAATATAAGGTTCCAAATATAATACACATAAAAGGCAATAGAAATAAATAATATTGGAAATGCTTATCTGTTCACTGTTCCAATTCTCCTTTGAATTATTATCAACCTCCGGCTTTTTCCTCGGTCCAGTTAAATTATCTTCCTTACTTCGGACTCTCCTCGACAAAGCCTCGGCCGACCTTCAAGCTGAAAACTCAAGTGCCGCTTTCTAATTTGTAACGCCTAAAAATAGTCCCTATCTCCCGCCATCTTTGATTCCAACTTGCGTGTAAAAGTCAAGTCTAACTCCCAGAACCACTCTCATTGGTCAGATTCGGTGCTAACGGCGCATCTGTGATTGGTCCATCTCGTTAAACAAAATAACATAAAGCCTGCTTTACACGCCCGCGTGCAGAAATAATAAAGCTCGCCCGCACCTACTTATCCGGCAAATATTTAATTATAGAGTATTTAACGGTTTGTGAAGCTTCTCTTTATTATAAACTTTAGCAGATAGATATTTTCGTATAATTTTTCAGCAATGTCTATTTGAATAGGCCAATATCGTTACAGTACTATTGATGAATCTCCAAGCAACATAGGCATTTAATGTTCAATTATATCGAAAATTATTAATTTTAACCGAAGTAATGATCAAATCATGTCGAAAATCATTTAATAATATACAATCATCAGCTTTACGTAGACGTTGAAAGTTTCAGTTTTCCAGCTAGTCAGAACCTTAGCAAACAACAAACAGACAAAAAGAGTAAAAAAAATGCATATTCCCCAAAATTATATTTATCCAGACTGATACGCTTTTGGTGAATAAAAATGCATGGTTATAGAAGCATTGTTTTAAATAAGCGTCGAAAATTAGAAATTCAAAGAATTAAACATAAGATAAAAGATATTCTAATTTCGGAGTAAATTATTCAATTACAAAAAAAAATGGTGAGTGATTTACAAATTCTGATCTTATATTCGGATTCATAAGGCAAAATTATATAAAGATCAATGAGAATCATCTCTGTATCAAAATTTTTGTTTAACAGTGTTATTATACATACAATTCCTACCTCGCTAGAAGAATCTGTGTTGAGACAGGCAAAGTTTACAAATAAGATATCTAGAAGACAAATGGGAGCAAGCGCTTTGCACCCGGAAAATTCATCGAAGTAATTGGTTCAGCCTTCAATAGGAACAATGGATGAGTGCACCAATACCTTGTCTATCCATCTATGTTTTACTAAAAAAATAAATGTTTTCAGCACTCTTAATTTTGACTGTGCCATCTAACAGGATCAAAGTATTTGAAAGATCTTTGACCAAAAAATAATGTTTGCTCTTGGGATTTGGATACTTTTTGTTCTTGCACGTAGCAACAGTGCATTGAATTTGTATGATGTGTTTTGATGTATTTTTGAAAAGAAAATTGGATTAATATATTAAGAAGGATGGATTAAGGACACTAGCAACCTCATGAGACTCCATGGGAAGTCCTTGACCGCAGTCAAAATGTAGCGTGATTAAGAGGTCACACCACCTTGACATTTTCAAAAAAAATATTTTCTTTTCCTATTGCTTGCAGTTCAAAAAATTATTTGAGTCATCATTCACTCAAAAATTCTAAAAATTGGCTGATTTATAGCCATGTGAAGCTAGCATGGAAGGTTAATTTATAAACGAATTTCATTATTTTATTGCGTTTTACTCGAATCTCCTTTTAACGGACTTTTGGAGATGATATCTAAAAAACTGTGCGGCCGATTTTCTTACATTTTTTCACATTTCTCACTTATTATATTATCTCCAATGTAGTGTGCGATTTTTTTGCAACCATAAAATGCGCCCTTTGCTAATAATGAACTTTTAACCACGACTTTTTTAGGAAAAATATTTTAAAACTGATCTCATTTGCACAAAAACATTTTTGATGTCTAACATCTTTCCTCTCGCTTTCTTGCAATCTGTGGCAGTGATTTCGTGAAAAAGAACGGAAATTCGTAACAGGAAATAAACGCCGGGGAAGCGCGTGCAATTTCATTTTACCAATGAGCGCACGCGATGGAAAAAATTTATCATTTATAAACAAATCAATGTCCAGCAAGTGCCATCACAGCGAAGACGCACACTTCCAGCATTCAACGCTTTTGATTTTGTATATATGTTGCGCGTCTGGTGTCAAGCGTGTGGATGTTGTAAATTTGATATATTTTGGCTTATATCTTCGAAACAATCGAATAAATACTTTTTTTTCATTAATGTAAAAAATAACTACCCTTAATGATTTCGTTTTCAAATTTCATGTAATTTATGTGATTATTTTAAACTATGTATTCCATATCACGAAATTTAACGAGAAAATTATTAACTTTTTCATTACACTCAAACCCTCGCAAAATGATTATTTATCTTCACCAGCTACGCACGTTACGGAAAAAGACATTTGGGGGACAAAACACAACTCTAGTATTTTGAAAAATTAAAAATAATTTGTCAATCAAAAATGTTAACCAATGTATGCCGTAAACGATGATAACAAATCAAAATACTATTTATTTACGTGCAATAGAAAAGTCATAAAATGAATTTGAATGATTTTTTGATGCTTTAGGTAGTGGAACCTTTTAAGCTCACCCATAGTGAGAATGTGCCAAGCTTATAACGACTTGTTCACCTACATTGATATCTTTCTTGTGTCTTCAAATGAACTTAGAAAACATGCGAATATTATTCTACGTCGCAACATCAAACATAATAATTTCATTATCTGTCCGTTCGTCCCCGTAACTTCGCGTAACGTCCGTAATTTCGTTCGGATTCACGGCTAAAAAAATGGCTGGAGATGGGGCTTAAGCCCCGGGCCACCAAACCCGAACCAGCCGTTTCACGCATGTAGGTACGGCCGCCTCTCCGTGGAGCGCCAAAAATATACTATAAATCTATACAAGGGTTAAAGAACAAATGCGATCCAATGTTCCATCATTTTTGAGGGGTTGCAGCTAGTTGAATTAATATTTAACTAAAAATACTCTGCCATGCAAATAAAATTTCTTATCTTGTAAAATATTTTTATTTAATATTGTTACTTATTTTATGTTTTATTTACTATTATTGTCTACGTGAAATATGTAAGGATATATGTACCTTAGTTAAAATTTTCGATACTATATGTTTAAACTCTTATATATACATATATCAATAACTTGTATCTGCAAGTTCCAAACAAATAAATAATCGAGTCAGTGCGATGTTCCTGAAATTGACACACACTGCGCAGCATCGCTACCGCTTTCCAAAATAGAAGAATGACGTAACATCACTTTGATTCATTACCTTATCAATCCCGTATGCTTAGATAATTAAAAAAGCCTTTCAGGCATCGCGGGAGATTACACGGGCCATCATTTAATGGTGCGTCATTTGTCGTGGGCAGTGTGCAGGGCCGGGGAGCGCGGGGCGAGCGGGGCCGAGTAAAGGAAGAAAGTGAAGTTGGCCGAGGTCGTTAGCTGCCCACAAGTCGCTCCTGGTTCGAGCCCCGATATCCGGCGGATGGATCACACGGGCTTGCAGTGCAGGACACTCTACTCTTCAATTTTTAAATATATTTTTATTTTTTTAATTTCGTACTCGTCGTTTTTCTATCTACATGCGGTGTTATTATGTTTTTGCTTATTCTTATTATATGCTATATTGTATGTCACATTTCATGTTATATGTCTTATGTACTTTATCTAATCAATTGCTTTTATTTCTACCTAAATTGTTAAATGTGTTTTCTTATGTACATACATATATATGTTGTGTTTGTTTCATATATCGGTGTTCTGTTTGTAGGTAATACTTTATTTTCTTTCATATAATTTTTTAACATTTCTGTTGGTCATACTTATATATATATATGAAACTTGTAATTCCCACTCAATGGATAAAATAAAATATGTTCCCTTTGTTATTTATCCCTGTCCCTCGGAGACAGTGAAGAGGTTTTGTGTGGACGCCTCCCCATTCCGTTCATATTCACACGAGCGTCAACGGGACTTAATCGTTAAAAAAATGCCGAACGTGGATGGCAAAAGTATAGGGCCGATATGGGAACTATTGCTCAGAGAGTGGCCCTGGTGTGGTAGTTCTCTCTTCCCTGTTTTGATGATACATTGTAACTCTGTTGATTTGGCTTGTTTAATGTTTACCTAGTAAGACGGATATAAGTCCTAACCCTGTTATATCGAAAAAATAATATATTAAAGCGTACCCAATGATTCTTAGCATTTTAGTGAATAGCTGCAATTAATCAGAAGGTTTCAATCAAATATCTACGTTTTTCATCTCTTATTATCAAAATTTATCATTGTCAGCCGTTTTATTTGCACCGCTGGATGAAAGCCTCACCAAGTGTCTCAGATTTTCTCTGTCCATTGTTATTCGCCGCCACTTGTGTCCGCAGAGTTTGATTACTTCATCAGTCCAGTGTATTTTGGAGTCTGCCTGCTTGCCAATTTTCCAAATTAAAAATATTAGTATAATTAAAAATGCAATGTCATGAAAAATCTTGAAAAAAAAACATTAAAATAATTAGTCAATTTTATTTAAGTCTTATTAGACTGAAAATGTTTCGCCTGGCAACAACGTAGGTTATGTACACATTTTAATGAGATACATTATACTGTACTCGCTTTTATTTACTACCCGGCTTTGCTCGAGATTTGAATTTTTATATTTAATATTAAATTCCCATATATTTAACTGTAAAACGTTGAAACATCCTACATTATGTCTGCAAAAATTTTCTCGGTGGATCACTCCCCACTCTTTTATAATCTGATTTTAATTAATTTTAACCAATCACAAAGTAGGTGAATTTTTGTACCCACGTGACTTGTATGATTACTTTTTGATTTAATATATAATTGTGTTGGTTATTAATAAAAATTTGCAGCGTTTCATATGTTTTGCTTTATATGTAATAGTTTGTTAGTCAAGGGTTACCAAGAAGGGTCTAGAAGTTCCCTCAACAATATATTCTTGAACATTCTAGATAGTTCTGGCATGTAAAAGTACATAAAATAACATTTAAATTAAATGGCTATACCAGAAATACTGACCTGCAAATATAAAATTACCAATAGGTTAAACATTGAACATTTGATATATTTAATGAAAAAATAAAGATACTTTATAAAATAAAGAAATAAATTATTAAAAACAAACATCTTCTTGTATCAGAATAGCGACATACAGCATGCTACGTAAGAGCGAGAGATAATATACATATTTTTTTTTTATTTAAAAAAAATAGAGATGCAAAAATATGGAATAGGTGTCGCACCAATATTTTTACTATTTTCAAAATAAGCTAAACGCTTATGTTATGAAAATAGGACACCAGCAAGTTAGTCCTTGCTCTAACCTGCTTGTGTCCTGGAACACCAAATCACTAGCTAAGCGTTATGACCACTACACCAATAAGTTAAACGGCATGGTTTCTTAAATACAGCTGTTGTATTGCATTAGAGACATTTCTTGGGGAAATAAATAATTTCAGACTGTTCAATAAACAACTGAAAAGGTTTGTGATCGGGAGGAGATAGTCCGTAAATCGATGTGATTATCTACAATTAAATTTGATTTTTTTTTATGTACATTTCTTCATTATTATAGTTATTAAGAATGTATAGTGTTTGATATTCTCTCATACTAACAACATTTGCCTGGAAACTTGCCATTTTGTATTATATCTGATCCAGTGTGCCTAAAATATTAAAATAAATTAAATAGAAAAGTGTTCTTAACTATTTCCAAGTAAAGTGTATCATTTACCAAAGTTCCCGCACAAACTCCAATACGCGAACAGCGAAAAATAGCGGTAAATACGTGACAATATGTTAATCGAAAATATTATTTTTGAAAATAAATTTCAATAGTTATAACTGCAAACTATAAAAGTGTGTTGTGTTACTAAATGGGATTTAAGGTTTCCCTAATCACGAGCATCTGCGCGAGTACGCTCCTGGTAGCGCGCATCGAGGTCCTGCCGAAGGTAAGCCAATTAAGATCTTCATTAGTGTTAGCCAAGGTCACTCTTCCGAGAACACGCTTCACGGGGGCGCTATCTGCCTTTTCCCTTTTCGTGACGCCCCCCCCTGCCCCGGCCGAGGGCTCCTAATTAAGGGGGGCACTGGCGAGAGAGGACATAATTATTTAGCCGCCGTGTGAGATACGAGTTAATTGATACGGGGCCACACTAAATCACACCCCGTGCGCCCCGCGCCACCCGCTTCCCAGGACAGCTCTGAGTGATCATTCCACCGCTGTTAAAATACTTTGTTGATGCAATCCAACTGCAGGTTGCAGCGATTAGAGCTATACATCACCGAGCTTCCGAAAAATATGCAAATTCTCTCATTATTTGTACGCAATATCTCCAACAGGTGTATCGTACCATGTTTATTCAGCGAGTACTCCGGTAAAATTTATCGGAAAACTTTAAAAGAGTAAGAGTAAGAGTAAATTTCGAAACATAATTATATTTAAAAGCCCATGGCTTACGACTTGTGTGAGCTGGCTTTAAGTTTTTATTTTTGCACCAGCTGTAAACCGCAATGTCAATAAGTTGCCGCCTTCGGATTTGCTCGCCCGGGGTTCTAGTCCCTTCTCCAACCGTTTAATTTCGTTTTTTACCCGTGAATTCGAACGAAATTACGGAAGTTACACGAAGTTACGGGGACAGACAGATAGATAGACGGACAGAGGGACAGACAATGAAATTATTATGTTTAGTTACAGAGAGAATCTTACACAGGCCAAATAAATTAGTTTTATAATAAGAAAATATTAATTTGGATAGAAATATTCGAATATTTATTTTTTTAAATCTGGATTCTTGATTCCAATGAAATTATCCAAGATTTGAGAATGATGGTCGTTTCTTAATCTATTCATGTATACCAAAATAAATCTTAGTAAAATATACAGTGATAATATTTTTTAAATACAAAGTACAAAGTTTTTAAATACTCGCCCGGGGTTCTAGTCCCTTCTCCAACCGTTTAATTTCGTTTTTTACCCGTGAATTCGAACGAAATTACGGAGTTTACACTAAGTTACGGGCAGACAGACAGGCAGACGGACTGACAACGGAACTATTATATTTAGATATCCTTCATCTAATTATCGTAGAACTATTTTCTTAAATTGTAACATCACAATAAAACGCGTTTATATTAAAAAATAAAAATATATTGTTGTGTACTCGCAGAATCGAATAAAATAATTGAGGAACAAAAAAGCAAAGGTAGAAGTATCTCATTTAAGTGTTTCTGAAATAAATACAAAAAAATCTGTCAGCCCTTAAGGAAATTTCTCTGGAATCTATGAAACCTACATCTTATTTGAAAAAAAATTAAAATGTATAAATTAATAAACAAATTTTTATTAATCAATTAGAAGAGACACACAGAAAAATCAAATTAAGGAAAAATAATTCAAGAACACATTCATATTTGTAAAGTAGTAATTTGAACTACCGTATCAAAAAAGTGAATTTCTCTATGGACAAAAATAAAAATTAATCAATTAATAAAAATGAGAATTACATATAAAGTCGATATATTCACGGAAATCTACAAAGCTCCTATAGCTTAGTGGTCAGAACACCGGCCCCGGAAAGGAGGTGACCCGAGTTCGAATCCCGGTAGTAGCCAAAATATTGTTTCGTAAATTAGATTTTTCTGCGTGTCTTTCTAATTGATTAATTAATTTGGTTTTAAGGAAAAATATTGTAACTGCATTTCTAATTGATTAATAAAAATTTGTTTAATAATTCACAGAACTCTATTCTGAAATTGCAACTTTACAACAATAATAATGTGTTTTCTTTAGTATACCTATATAAATTAATTTTTAACTTTTAAATATAGATGTTTCTGTGTTTGTTACCAAATAGAGATTGCTGCTTTTGATATTCACATAATTGGATATTGTTGTCTTTACTTTTAATAGAGATTTGGAAACATGACTTTAGAAGGGATAGTGCTTAATTGCTAATAAAATGTCAAATTCAGTACATTCTCAATTCTGCGATCTGCAATCCTCGGTGGCTGCATTTAAAACATTTAATTTTTTTTGGATGTTGCCTTTGATGCCCCTCAATTTGGCTCGAATCTGAAATATGAAATAAAAGTATTTTGTATTTGAGATTGGTTCGTTTTGTGAGGCGACGCGGCACTCCTGGTATCGGCGGCGGGCAGCGGCACAGGAGTGCGCAGCGCAGGAGCGGTGTAACGTGGGCAGGTTAGACCGGTGATAAGGGCGGCTCGCCCCGAGGATTCCAAATAAAATAAGGCCGGCGCAGATTGCGGAGCCAGTTTAGTGCGCGCTGTTAAGAGCTTTCGGTCCGGGGAGACCGACACGTCGACGTCAACGTCGTAATCAGCACCGAGCGAATTATCACTCGCAAATGGACATCTTAACCCGACAGGAATAACGCGGCGTTATGGACACGCACCCATTTCTTGCAGTATTTATGTGACCCATTAAATATCAAATCGACAGAGTTTTCAACATATCTGAAACAAAACTACGTGACCACAAACGCCACTTCAATGGGCTTATGCAAAATAGTTATGAGACCAGGTGCAAGGCTTTTACTATAAAATATATAATTATAAGCAAAGACAGCAATATCCCACTGAAATTTTTCTGAGATAAACACAAAAAACTGTCACCTCTCGACGAAATTTCTTTGGAATCTATGAAGCCTACGTCTCATTGAAAATAAGGTTAAAAAAAATATTGATTGTATTATTTGTTTGTATCTACTTATATTATTTGATTAATTACACCTACATGTTTCGAAAAAACCTTTCCATCGTCAGGGTATTATATATGTCAAAATATCAAAATGAATAATGTTTTTTGTTTTTCTAAATTATTTGAAAAATTATTTTTAAATATTATTGCTGAAGTTTTGGATTACTCGCAATTATTGAAAAAAAATTTAGAATTGGACTAGTATTTAAATTGAATTGATTATTAATAATATTTTGTTTACTATTACACTAATTTCTAATAATTATAAATTATTCAATTTCAGACAAAAATTATTTATGCCTAAAATGGAAACTCCTAAATTTTTGTCAAAACCGTGATCATTTTCTAATAAAAGATTTGCAAATTCAGAAAAACCATAATTATTCAGACATCTCAAATGCTCTTTAACTCTTACATTGAAATTTTGAGCGGTTTTTCCAATATAAAACGCTGTACAATCTTTACACGACAGTTTATAAACACCTGAATTGTCAAATATATAATCTTTATCTTTTGAATTTATGAGGAGTTTCCCTATATTATTATTTGTATAAGAAATGCAATTGGAAAAGATTGTGTTTAGAAGTTCGTTTAGTGCTGATTTAAATAACTTTGTTATTGCCTCCAACTTGCTGTTCTTGAAAACCCCCACCTATTGTTCAGGTTGTAGATTATTTCCTAATCAAACTTGAATTTGGTAATAAACGCGATGGAGGTGCTGTTAAGCCACTACATTTGTAGGTGCAAGAAATGATAATTTCACTGGTTTGTTCAGTCTTGTTGAACTAGCGAAGCTTATGTACCTATAATCATCATTAGATATTTCTGACTGCGGTGCACCATACATCAGAAAAAAATGCATTCCATTTTCCATCACTGTTTGGGAAAGCAATTTTCCTGTTGAAATATTGAGTCGGAGCATTTTTCAAAAATTTTCAAAGATTAGAGTAGGTATTCCTTTATTAAATAGTGCATAAGATGTGTCACAACCGGTCATAGAATGTAAAAATAATATTAGGTCCTTACATATGAAATTGGCGTTTTGCCGTACTGGCAAATTTGATCTCAAATATCTTCTCTTTGGTTAGGAATTCCAAATCCAAATTTATACAGCTATTTACTCATGTATTTGTGTTTTGAAAATTATAATTCATTTGTTTTTTCCTCAATTGTTTTTTTCTTTGCGTCACTCAGTTTACAAAATGAAAAACTTGAAATATCGCGTTATTTACGAGTACGAGTTCCACCGTGGCACCAGTGCTGCAGAAACGGCTCGAAGGATTAATGATGTGTATGGCGACGGTGCCGCAAAAGAAAACACAGTGCGTTTTTGGTTCCAACGTTTTCGTTCTGGAAATTTCGACCTGCAGAACAAGCCCCGTGGACGGCCGGAGACCAAAGTTGATAATTAAGAATTGAAGGCTATTGTGGAAGCGGATCCATCGCAAACCACATCCGAGTTAGCTGCAGGCTGCGGTGTTAGTGATAAAACTGTTTTAATCCGCTTGAAGCAAATTGGTAAGGTGAAAAAGCTTGAAAGGTGGGTACCTCACAAATTGAGTGAAGCAAATCAACAAACGCGCGTTGACTGCTGCGTTGCATTACTCAACCGGCACAATAATGAAGGGATTTTAAATCGAATCATTACCTGTGATGAAAAGTGGATCCTGTACGATATCGGAAGCGCTCATCGCAATGGCTGAACCCTGCCGAACCAGCCAAACCATGCCCCAAGCGAAAATTGACTCCAAAAAAGTTACTTGTGAGCGTTTGGTGGACTAGTGCTGGTGTCGTTCACTACAGCTTTCTTAAATCTGGCCAGACGATTACGGCAGATGTCTATTGTCAGCAACTGCAAACCATGATGGAAAAGCTAGCTGCTAAACAACCGAGGCTGGTTAATCGCTCTAGGCCACTGCTGCTTCATGATAACGCTAGACCACACACTGCACAACAGACGGCTACCAAGTTAGAGGAGCTTCAATTGGAATGTCTAAGACATCCACCGTACTCTCCGGACCTTGCCCCAACAGATTACCATTTTTTTTCTAAATTTGGATAACTTCTTGCAAAGGAAAAAATTCAACTCCGATGGGGCAGTCCAAACCGCCTTCAAAGATTTTATTGATTCCCGTCCGAATGGTTTTTTTAGTAAAGGGATCGATGAACTACCTATGAGATGGCAAAAGTGCATACATAGCAATGGTACATACTTTGATTAAATAAAAACATTATAATAAAAAAAAATCGGCTTTATGTTCCTCCCATACTAAACGTCAATTTCATATGTAAGGACCTAATATATGATTTTTGCAATTAAGGCATTTTTCCAAGTTTTCATACGAATTTATTCGTGTTTCACTATCAACCTTTCGAAGTTTCTTATAAAAATGTTTTGGCTACATTGAGTTCTCTCTATTATTATTCTCTCCAATCCTGACAATTGTCTCTTATTTGATGTTCTGATAGTTGCATAAATTATTGAAACATCAGATTCATCCCCGGCTTGTTTTTCTGGGATATTGATACCATGTAATTTTTGATACTATGTAACTTATTAACTGTAGCATGTCAATAAATGGCGGGATAAAATTTTTCTTTGACTGTCACATTTATACTTTCATTAAAACGAACCTCGTAAGAAGCAGAAATAGCAGCGGCTCGCCTCTGCTGCTCCATTGCCTATATTTTTAAAAGCGGCCGAACACAACAACATTTATCTAAACTGAAATGGTCTTGCAAATATTGAATATATCTATCGAAAATGTTGGAGAAAGTATCTTTCTTTTGCCACACGACATGATTTAAAAGAAATCCATCGTCTATGACGTACGGTAGGATAGTGCCTATTTCAGCAGGTACTTATGAGTTCCTAGAGGTTGTAAAATTTTGATTTAACAGTTTTACGGTGTAAGGTAACGGCTGATTTCGTACTGTAAGTATTCACGAAGATATTCTTGGAATTTTTAATTTATAAAAGGAGTAAAGGATGAATAGGGATCTTGCAATTATGAACTTTGAGGAATTTGTTAACTGCCGAAAGTAGAAGTTATCTAAACACTTCAATTTAATGTTATCAAGCGTCAATCCAACAATTTTATCCATTGACTGCAGGCCAATTTCGCTTGGATTGTGACAGTTGTGTTATCTCCGACAGTTCCTGTAGCTATAAACACAGTTTGATTAACATTTGGAAAAGTTTTATGGAGTTTTTACTATTCAATAAGTTTACTTACTTCTGCAATATCTCTCGTTACTCGTGAATCTGTAACGTTATTCCGTAAACGAATTCATTGGTATATATCCCTTCTCCGCACTACATCTTGCAAAGGGTTAAACATATTGAAATAAATAATATTATGCATATTGTTGATAATTCTAATACTATTTTGATAATACTACTTTCATTTTCTATAATACTAATTTCATTTTCTTCTGCAGCCTTATTCCTGGTACGGCTTTTGCCGGGTACGTTGACATAACGTTCACCAAGTACAGACTGCTTACAATAACCCTAGAAAACCTTGAATAAGACAGTTCACGGAGAAAGAGGCCTCTACGATTGGAGTCGTCAGTGGAACGGGGGATGACATTTTTGGTTTGAAGAATGGTAGAGCAGGATCGATGTCAAGTTTATAAACATTAAATAAGTTGGGTAATGTGGATGTGGATGTCATTGTGCGGGCCGGATGTGGGAGTGTCCTCGCGATGCTATCGCCGCGGGCGCGGAGGGCGCTCCAGGACCCGCGGTGAGAGCTGGCTCCATTGTGTACAGATGCGTGCCGCACGCCCGACAGCGGACACCGGCGGGCACCAGCGGATCTGCGGAGGCACACAACGCTTTAAAAATCTACAGGAATGAGTGAATGATGAATGAAAATGAAAAAAATGCTGTCCAAACAGGTTAGATAGGATTTTTTAATCCTATCCAACCTAAAAAAATTATATCCAAAGTTCAAAGCTTTTGAGAAAAAAAATTATTCATGTAACAAACCTAAAAAATTTGGGCAATATAAAAATTAGAAATTTTCAAAAGAGTACGTCAAATTGTTTATCTACAATTGGTCAATTATTTCCTTACCCTTTGATATCGTATTTCATCTTCAAATCCAACATCCAGCAGCAAACCTTCATTTGTTGCGCTTTGTCTATAATAATATTTTTAATTGATAATGAATTCTTTATACACACTGTAGTATTTTTTGTGATTGTAGGCTACATGTCGTAGATACGTATGTTTGATTACAGGTTGTCACATTGTAGAAAACAAAAGTAAGAGATTTGATGACCATGCATTTATTGTAACTTATTTATTTTTTATAAATAAAATAATAACAATGTCTACATCTACTAAATGTGATTCAATAAATCTTGAATGATCAACACAAATCTCAATTCAATTTTTAATGTTTTATGGGCGAGTATTCCAAGTAATTCCGGGATTTTCTGATCAAAATGCATAATAATTATAAAACTTTAGAACCATGCTCTATGCTATTCTATGTAGTTGAGAATGTAATATTTCTTCATGTGGAATTAAGAGACAAAAAATATTTTTTCAAGATGACTATGGGCCGGTGGTATAAACTTGGGTTATAGTAATCTTTCATTTAAACCGTCGATTATTGCGTTTTCCACCAATCATCTATGTATAGTAAACCAAATTGATGCAATCGCCCCTAAATCGTAATATTTCATGTGTGCATATAGCATAACCAGATATTTTTGATCAGTGGTAACAGATATATATATTTTTTACATCTTTCTAGTGATGAAAAATCTTTATGTCCGTTTGTGGGATTTTCCACTGGCCCGAAGCTGCCAGAAATTTCGGATTGTCATTCAGCCCGGCACCTGCACAACTGTACCTGCACAGCCGTGGTCCGTACGTCGCCGTGGGAGGGAGGACGTCACAAATTAGATTTGAATGGTCTTATCTTTGGAGACATGAAAAAATGAGGTTAGGAGCTTTGTCAACGATCTTAAAAAAAATATCAAAAAAACATTGTCAATGACTTTTAAAAATATGCATGAATTATATCTGTTTGCTGTCAGTAAAAATATAGTTCAGCAGTACCGATAGTTATTATGTACAATACTCATGTGTAAAGTATCTCAAAGTATTTTATAATGTGCTTTATAAATAAATTCGAATGACAAAAAAAAAAAAATATTTCATGAAAATACCACGCGTAAAACAAGAGAGCATGAAAGTGTAGAAGAAAAACATTATCGTTTAGTTTAAAAAGATGACAGGATGAAGTCGGAAAAGTAAAGAAAATCGATATGAGTAAGTGAGATGAGGAGATATGAAAAGGTTACACAGTGAACAAAAGTACTTCAGCCCATTTGGATATATGTAAAACGAATAAAGCGACTTGTAAATATGAGGCGATGACGACGAATACAAGTTGAATAAGTGCATGTCTATCTGTTTTATATCTTTAGATTGATTTAAATCAAAGGCTGTGTTTAGAATTTAAAACTGTGCAATATTTTGCACAGTTTTAAATCCTAAACACAGCCTACCCTTTACCCTTGTATATATTTTAAAACTGTTCATATTAAGTTTTTATTATTTTCTATTTTATACAACATTCAAAATTAATTTTCTTTAAACGAACAATAATTTTATATCTTCTCAATATGTCTTAAATCGTTTTTCATTGAAATTAATACAAGCAAAGTGTTAAATTCTCACAGGAAATTTATAGAAATATACATCGTAGACAAGCAGGAATGCGATACTTGAAGATTGTTTAACCCTAGTCAATTAGTCAATAAACAGATTATAAATTAAACATTAGATGGATATCTGTTTTAATCCTTCTATACATAAACGATTTATGTAAGCTAACAACGGGGGGGAAAATAGTTACTTTTGCAGACGATACAATACTCCTGTCTCACGCTTCAACATGGGATTTTGTTTTCAAAGCAGCTGAACTGGTTTGCAACATAGTAAAACACTGGCTGGAAAATAATTTGCTAATAGTCAATCTCATAAAAACTAAGTATTTGACATTCAGCATAGATAAAAGAGGGCAGCCATCTAGCGATTTAAAATTGACTAAGCATGATTGCCAACACCAAAATTGTGGTTGCACCCCCTTGGAAAATGCAGATAGTGTGAAATACTTGGGAATCATAATAGACAGGCACCTAAACTGGAAACTTCACATTGAACTATTATCGGGAAAACTTCAAAAACTCATTTATATATTTAAATCCATACGTAATATTTTTAATAAACAGAAACTCAAAACTATATTTAATGCTCTTGCCCAGTCATTTTTGAACCATGCGATTCCAAGTTGGGGAGGTACTTACAAAATCACATTAAAACCAGTAATAACGGCACAAAAAACCTTGCTCCGAGTCATTAATAAGAAACCATTTATATACCAATTAGACAGACTATTCAGAGAACTTAATGTACTGGACGTTAGATAGCTATTCGTTAAGTTTACCCTCATCTCCTACATCAAAAACACAAATCACCTAACAGCAACCAGTAACTCACATTCACATAATACTAAACAAGCATTACGAAACCTTGACGAAATACCAAAAACTAAGACAACACATGGACAGAAAAATTACTCATACATAGGGCCTAAAATATTTAACATATTTAAAACAGACTTCCCGACAATCAGAATATACTCAATTAATAAAATAAAATCTTTAGCAAACAACTGACTTACCTCTAAAGCTGGAACAGCAACTGATAATTTACTTACTATAATTGCATAATAATGTATATAAATAAAAATATATACCTATATAAATTAAATAATTAATTAAGGAAAATAAAAAATAATCTTAAACAAAACTTTAACACTTTTTACATTAAGCAATATTCTACACATTTCTCTTGGATTTATGACTCACTCAACCTATCATTAACATTGCACTTGATACTTTGTAGATACATGATAATTACCTTATGAAAACAAATATTATTGACGAATTCAAAAAAAAATTATAATTGTGTTCTATATTGCCACTCTGAGATAGGCGTACCCTAGTAGAGTGGCATAATCCACAAATCTAACAACAAAAAAAGTGTGTAATGTTATCTTATATTTTTATTTTTAAATTATTATTAAATGCCTATATATTGTAAACAAGGATTTTTTGAAATAAATAAATAATGAAATAAATATCTGCAAACGTCTATAAAATCATGTACTCGCATAAATTTTGAAAAGCATTCAATTACCAAAATTTTATTAAAAGCATATCTGTAATAATTTAAAATTATCCAATTCTAAGGTTCAAGGATCAATCACACCTTTCTTTACATTACATGAATTTATGCAAACTGCAAAATTCAGTTAAACTAATAAAATAACTCGATTGTTGGACGCTGGAATCATCTTTTCTAGCGTCAAATTTAATCATATTATTTTCTTTATTTTTAAACACAAAACGACTATTCTCATTCTAAGGCCTATTTAACATGACGACAGACATGTCTAAACAAATCGTAATATTTAATTTGATAAATTTAATTTGTTATTTAAATACTTGCAAAACATCCTCGCGTCGCGCTGGCATTGTGGTTCAATGCTCAACGGAGACTCCTACGCAAATGACGAAAAAAATGTGAAATGTCTGTCAGTCGTTTTGCCATTTGTCAGTTATTCGGTCACACCCATGGATTTCTTGAAATGTAGTGTAGGGTTATCGATATGAATACAATACTCCTTTTTGTAAATGATGTTTCTAGCAATTTTCTCATTTCATTTCAGAAAAAAAGGAATAATTAAAAAAATATATATTTTATTGATTCATCAGAAAAAGGAACATCATTTTATTTAATTAAAATCACTGCAAAATCAATGCTAACTGGAATATAAAAAAAATAAACCAAACAATTAGATTTATCTAATATTTTCATTTGTTATAGAATATATTTAAATAATTATTTATACTTTTACAAATATATTTAAAAATAGATAGAGATACATAAAGGTGTAAAGAAAATTTATTTCAGATATTTTAATTTTATTATAGATATATTTATTGTATTTAATACATCCTTATAGAAAGTTCTTGATTTTAGTAGTTCATTTACACGTATAAACATAAAATATATACGTTTTTAAGATATTCGAAACGGTAGGTGGATGTGGATGTTAACCTAAAATAACTTATAAAATATTACACTAAACGTGGCTTGAACACGTCTTCCGAATGTCAAATGAGCGACTGGCAGATTAGGCTTGATTACTCAACAAGTACCGAAACGGCGTAAGACAGCAGAAACGGAAGCGCCATGTCTAGTATTTGGGCTCCCGATCCTCCAAGGGGAGAAGATAGTAATGATGAAAATAAAAAGGCATATTGCTTTTAATAGTCAATGTCTAGGCTGAATATGTTGTTATTTTGGTAATAAGGCCCGAATATAGAGACAATACTTAGTGATTTAAGGAATAAATAAAATACATTTTTATAGCGTAATTCGCAGTACAAAATAACACTTTTAATGCGTACCTTAACCTTTAAATCGTTTAAGTATTGATTCTGTACTCGGGCCTAAGTGTAGGTTCCGCCGAGCAGTTTTGTGAGTCGCGTCCCTTGTTTCACGCCTCTAATTGAACCCCGAATTAAAATAACAATTGAATTACGCTGTGGACTGAAATGGATTCTCTAGAATCACCCGAGGTGACTGCGCCCATAAGTGTCGGTGCCCACATCGGATGATTTTATTTGGAAAATTATACTTTCCCCTTTATATAAAATCTCTATTGACATACTCAAATATTAAAACATCCTTCACTAATGAAATGAGTTTCGTGTTAGTTTATAAGTAACTTACGGTAGCGATTTCGGTAGCTACTGTTTCCTTTAAAAAGCAGTATAAATAGAACTAGTTTGTTAATCTTGAGGTAAAGACACTCATTTAGTGGTCTAGAATTTGAGCTTCGTTCCAGGAGATACTCAAGTTAGTTCAATTTAAGCTTAGTAAGAATAATTAATACGATATGTATTTCGTTTTTTAACCTACTTTAGATATCACCTATACTTTATTTTAATAAAAAAAAGTAATGTTTGCACCGCATTCTATAAAACGCCAGTGGTTAAAATACCTCGTAAATTTAAAAATGTCCAAGAACCGAGCTAAAATAAAAAATAAAAAAATAAAGTTTTTTGCATTTTGTAAAATTTTATTATTCTAACAATATTAGTTTACAGTCCCTGTAGATAGAAGTGAATATATGCAAAAGCGCTACTATCCATATGGATAGTGGCGGTTTTAAATCCAAATGCCTCAAATGCTCTTATATATATAAACAAACATTTTTACAATAAGTTGTTAACTTCTAGTAGTTCTTTAATATGAACTTCATTTGAATTTGGAATTCTAAGTCAAATGCAAAATATCGAACTTCAAACTGGCCAGTATTAGAAAACGACCCTTCCTAGGTAAGGATCTAGTATAATGAACGTTCTTTGCTGAAAGCCGAGTGATCGAATAGCTCGTTGGATCAAAAACATACAAATAATTGAAGGAGGCAACTGGGTGCGAAGGTAAATAGATAGAGGGTTGTGGCGGTCGCCAAGAGAAGACGTCATCCAACATAAAATGAATGTGAGTTGAAAAATTTTTTTTTTTTTTTTTAGCGAGATTTAAAATAAATTAAATTTTAATAAATATTATTATTAAGTTCTACGGGTTAAGTAGTACCTTAACCCGTAGAACTTAATAATAATATTTATTAAAATTTAATTTATTTTAAATCTCGCTAAAAATAAATATGGAGTTCTACAAATTAAACACAAAAACCATAAATAAATGAGTTGAAAAAGAATATTAATACCTCATAAACCACAATCGCTGGACTGACGAAGTCAAATTCTGCGGATATACGTAGCAGCGAATAACAATGGACAGAGAAAAGTGGAAGACACTTGGCGAGGCCTTCATCCAGCAACGGATAGAAAACAAGCTGATGATGATGAGGATTCCACGCAACTTGCAAGAAACCTACAACTCAACCAAACATCCAAAAATTTTATAAAATCATCATAAAAACTAACATTCGACCAAACACGAATGTTTGGTTGTGTAAAAATAAACGAAACAATTAAAAAAAATGCTGTGGCAATCGAGCTCCAACAATTCCGACAAAAGTTTTGTCCGAGCGAGGTGTGGAAAAAATCTCCCAAAATGTTAACCATTTAACATGTTTTCAAAAAGCAATGTCCGACAGCTCGTATTACAATCGTCAGCCGCAAACCGCGCGAGCCATTAAAAGTTGGCGCCCGCGGGAGCTGCGCTTGTCGCCCTGGACAATTATTGGAAGCCGAATGTTTCAAATCGTTTCGAGAAAAAATAACTCTCGTTAATATTGAGGTACCACAATCATAATTTCTAGTTTTATTGAAATCGCTCACTTATCAATACAATTACATTGTATTATATGGGAAATATATAAACAAAACCGTCGAGTACGCAAAATACGAAAATGTTAGCAGTTAGTATACGATTGTATACTAACAAATTAAAAAACAAAAATTAAAGTATGAACAATCAAAATATAAAAATTATATATGGGCTCTGAAACATGTTGATATTTTTCAATTTATAAGTAGGGAAAACAAAGTTTTTTTTAAATTATATTAATAATGTGACCACAAAATTATTTTGCTTTTTTTGAAGAAATTATTTTTCAATTCAATGCGGTATAAAATTGATAATTTTGGATGTCATCTATGATAAAAAAAATTCATTAACTGTAAGACAGATCACACAATATCTTTACAAATAAAAAAAATACCCGACAATTATGCTCTCTTGGTCACTAATGAAAAGAAGAGAAATAAGAAGGATGATTATTTTGGATTAATTAATGCTTCGAATTATATTATTACAAATATCATTTTAACATTTGTAATGCTCAATATTTATAGTAATATAGGCTAACTATTTTAATGTCCCTTCAGCTAATAAAATCATTTAATAATTTCTTGGCTCCATGAAGGTATTCTCTATCAAGGAATGGTAAAAGTATGTAAAATTTTACTTGTAAGATAAATCTGCATGCTGAGAGACTTGTTGAACACTACCACATACATACTCGTGAACATACTCATTCAGTAACAGATTACAGACACAGCACAAGGCAACCAGCAAACAACTTCACACCAGTATTGAGAGCAACGAATTCTCCCAACTCTTTTACATGTTGTTAGTTCCGAAACTGTATGATTCGCTTAACACACATATTCGAAATCGTCCACTAAAAAAAATAATTAAAATGTACCCAGCATTTGATTAAAATAAGTAAAGATCAGTCAGAAGTAAAGCTGTGTAACATTACTAATTGAATATCAATTTTTTAGTTAACGTTTAGCTTAATTTGAAAATAGTAAGAATATTGATGCGTCACGTATTCCGTGTTTGCATCACCATTTTAAAAAATATAAACAAAATCTAAAACCGTCAACAATTTATTTTAAGATATTCAACACAAATTATAATTTTATGTATCAATTTTTTATTATTTTTTAAAACGGCATTATCTTATCACCACAAAAAACTGTAACCTTAATATAGACAAGTCTAGCAAAGTAGCTAGGACAAACTATCAGACTATCAGGGTGACATTTACTGCATCTGGCATTAAGAAAAGTCAATCCGATTATATTTGAAACGTTATTTGAACTCAATTTTGGAATTCCGTCAGTAGAGGAAATCAAACATTCACCATTTCCACCCTTGATAGAATACATTTCCATATTTCAGCCATATTCCAGCCGTATGACAGGTCATAAGCCCGATAAACACACAAAGGCTTTCATACCTACATTCCCATAAAAAAATTTCGCCTCCATGAGACATCTATAATATATCTTGATTAATGATGTCCCCTGAGATAAAAATCCAGTACTGTTTTCTTTGAAATATTCTGAAAATACATAAATAAAGAGACCAGCATTGGTGGCGTTTCCAACAGTTAGTAAAAGACCTGGCGAGGTAAACCAAAATTAGAATATGGCCCTGTTTCAACAGACATGTACGAACGAGGCAACTGTGGTACGTGGAGATAGATGGTAAACTGATTGTCCGCAGAGAAGCGATCGTACTGTACCTACAAGCCGTGGCGACAACTATCGACCATCGCCAAAACAGAGAGTCGGAATCTGGACGGTCCGTGGCCAAAAGTACATAGCGCCGCGTACGGCCCGGCCTGGGAAAGCGGTCGCGGACACGCGGTCACGTAGAGCTCCGTGATGTACGGGAACCGAGCGCCGGCGAGGACCATCCTTCGCGCCCGCGCTACACAACGCAACGCCCCTCGCGAGCCGCGCGCGGGCCGTAGAGGCCGGCGGCCGCCCGCGGCCCGGGCCGCCTTGTGGTGCGCGCCTCAGCCTGGATTCGCCGCGCTGCACCGAGCGTTGACTCTTGCGCTCTCGCCGCTGACACCGGGGGCGGAGTGTGCCCAAAATAAATATTGCTCATAATATATTCAAATTACACATTTTTCATTTGCAGTCCACTTACTTGTGTACGAAATCGACCGTTTAGAATAGGTATGTTGACAAAATATGGTGATACTTTGATGAGAATACGGTGCAATGCAGAGAATACTGTTAACAATCTTTGAAATCACTTACCTCCATAAGTGTTGATATAAGGACCTTTATTTTTTTATATTAGGTCCCAACATTTTTTTTTTATTTCTTTCTTTTCCATTTTTTTTCTTTTCTTTTCGATACTATGTTCTTATATAAATAAAATAAATTTAATATTACATTATATGTAAATATCGACATCCTTTACGTAAACTAAGGCATCTACAAAAATTAATATTAGAGGAGAGCTCGATAATGCACTCATTAGGCGAAACGCGTCTCAAAAAATGAGAAATATAAAACTTAAAAACAAGCTTTTATTAGGTCCTTACATATGAAATTGGCGTTTTGTCATACTGGCAAATTTGATCTCAAATATCTTCTCTTTGGTTAGGAATTCCAAATCCAAATTTATACAGCTATTTACTCAAGTATTTGTGTTTTGAAAATTATAATTCATTTGTTTTTTCCTCAATTGTTTTTTTCTTTGCGTCACTCAGTTTACAAAATGAAAAATTTGAAATATCGCGTTATTTACGAGTACGAGTTCCACCATGGCACCAGTGCTGGAGAAACGGCTCGAAGGATTAATGATGTGTATGGCGACGGTGCCGCAAAAGAAAACACAGTGCGTTTTTGGTTCCAACGTTTTCGTTCTGGAAATTTCGACCTGCAGAACAAGCCTCGTGGACGGCCGGAGACCAAAGTTGATAATGAAGAATTGAAGGCTATTGTGGAAGCGGATCCATCGCAAACCACATACGAGTTAGCTGCAGGCTGCGGTGTTAGTGATAAAACTGTTTTAATCCACTTGAAGCAAATTGGTAAGGTGAAAAAGCTTGAAAGGTGGATACCTCACGAATTGAGTGAAGCAAATCAACAAACGCGCGTTGACTGCTGCGTTGCGTTACTCAACCGGCACAATAATGAAGGGATTTTAAATCGAATCATTACCTGTGATGAAATGTGGATCCTGTACGATAATCGGAAGCGCTCATCGCAATGGCTGAACCCTGCCGAACCAGCCAAACCATGCCCCAAGCGAAAATTGACTCCAAAAAAGTTACTTGTGAGCGTTTGGTGGACTAGTGCTGGTGTCGTTCACTACAGCTTTCTTAAATATGGCCAGACGATTACGGCAGATGTCTATTGTCAGCAACTGCAAACCATGATGGAAAAGCTAGCTGCTAAACAATCGAGGCTGGGTAATCGCTCTAGGCCACTGCTGCTTCATGATAACGCTAGACCACACACTGCACAAAAGACGGCTACCAAATTAGAGGAGCTTCAATTGGAATGTCTAAGACATCTACCGTATTCTCCGGACCTTGCCCCAACAGATTACCATTTTTTTCGAAATTTGGATAACTTCTTGCAAAGGAAAAAATTCAACTCCGATGGGGCAGTCCAAACCGCCTTCAAATATTTTATTGATTCCCGTCCGAATGGTTTTTTTAGTAAAGGGATCGATGAACTACCTTTGAGATGGCAAAAGTGCATAGATAGCAATGGTACATACTTTGATTAAATAAATATATTATAATAAAAAAAATCGGCTTTATGTTCCTCCCATACTAAACGCCAATTTCATATGTAAGTACTTAATATTTCCAATTTATTTCTATTAACTTACCTCCGAAACAATAAATTTACATTAGAGCTGTTTGATGTTTGGTTTTCCATACAAAATATGTCTGTTTGTCTACTTTTACGTCAATTTTTTTCTCTTAAAAAAGGATAAATATTTATTTTATTGCGATGAAGAGTATTTTCTATGTATTTATTGATATAAAAAAAAAACAAAAATTAATTTTTGTAAATGTTCGAATTAACGAAGGGACTGTCAATAGGTATACTTTAAATTTTATAAAAAATATTATTTTCTCGTAGACTAATTTTATACTTCTATTATTTTTTCGCTCAAATTAATGATTAGTTTATTAATTGGTTGAGCAAATTTGTAGATAGACATTTAAAAAAATAAAATTTATTATTTGTCTTTTAATTAATCAAATGTAAGTAGATTAAAACAAATAATAATATTTTTTTGATTAGTTTATTCATATTTAATAGTATGTCCAGGGGGCGCGCGATGGAGAGGGGTGTTCTTTGGTAAAAAGCTCTAGAATTGGTGAAGTGGACTGAATTGTGATATTATTTATAAGTGTGTTTTTAGAATTCAACTAATTCAATTCACCGCGCACCCCCTGACCTACCCGATTAGATTGATAATTTTTGAATTTAAGTTAGTTATTATCTATAACCTGATAATGAGAGGGACTGCTCCTCTCGAGACAATAATAGTAATTAATAACTCATATTGTGTGTGTATTACAAAGATAAAATAAAACATATTTGCTTACTGTCTGCTATAATACAGTAAATTACTAGTGTAGCAGGCAGGGCGTCAAATCAATTTAGTGTTTACTTGCTGCCAAGACACTCAACAACAATGAAAAAAGCTTCATTAAATTTTGTAAACACTGTAAACATTTGTAACATTGAACATTGAATAAACATTTGAATTTGAATTTGAATTTGAATTTATATAATGTTGCACCACGAAGTAGGTATCTGCCAAATCTTTCAATGATATTAAAAATAATACATGTTTTGAACCATAAAAGCACTACCTACTATACAGTACAGTAACATACTAGTATAAAAGGCAGGGTATATTGTAATGTAGTGCTTGTTTTGCTGCCGAAATCCCTAACAGCAATGCTAGGTTTTAATTTCTCGAAACACTCGAATATATTCCAAGCTTTGATTATAATTTGAAATGTGTATTTCATAATTAAATCATATACATGTATTTAAATACGATTAGGTATGTATTTACATATATAACATGAACATTTAATGTTCCATTCGATGAACATTCAGTGTTCTAAAGTTTTTAGAACAGTGCGAGTGCATTCTGGTGACGAGATATTTACACAACTTTTTCCGTCTGAAATTTTTAGGTCAACGCGATTGGGCTTTTACCTCCCAAAAGTCATTTCTATCACAAAAAATATCATGTTAAAATATACAATTAAAAATGTCCAAAGATATGGTAGAATTTTAACAGAAACACGGAAAAAACTTATGTGAATAAAGAATTTGTGACGACTTGATTAGTTTCGGCTTTTTTCTTTCTTACAAGCATATTTATATTTTCATTTTTCATTTTTCTTCATTGAAAAAATGTAATATGAAATTTACATATAATAATTCAATTCATGAACATTTTATTATTTACTAAGAATCAGATAGCGTTATAAATTAATAATAAGTGTAAGTTTAATTATCCCCAATAATAATAATTTAAAATTACCGTCCGTAGTTTCCAATCCAATAGCTGATCTCATTACATTTTCAATAAGAGTATGATTTCAATTTTTTTTCAATAAAATGAAAACATTGACTAAATGTATTTTTTTAATAAAATTCTCCGAATTAGAGATGAACTCTCCATTACTAAATATCTCAATGGTGTATGGTCCGTCCGATCAAAGAATAATAAGGTATAATATAATATTGAGGGATAAGAAGCGAAAAAGCATCATTCTCTATTTAATAATGTCCACCACTAATGTTATCAAGACGCTACGCTACTATAGATAGCTCTGTTCTCACAGCCATAATTGGAGGCCGAAATACATAATAAAAGTACGTGATGTTTGACTGGCTATAGCTAGTAATACAATAAAGTCACGATAGAAATCACAGAATTGCATAAAAATAAAATAGAAATGAAATTAATTGTGAGTAGATAAGTATGAGTGTGTGTATTTTTGTGTGCGCATTGAAGTATGTAAACATGTATGTGTGTGTTTGTATAAACGTTAAGTTTCCAAGATATTCCTTATGGCTTTTTGGAAAGCATTGTAGGTTTCGAGAAATACATTTACACTGGGAGACCTTTTCCATCTAGCATGGCAACATTGCATTGACAATATCATTGTGCTCGTAGTTAGTTTGATATTGAGGGATGTAAAATATTAAAGAGATACAATTTGATTGTGTAAAATTTTATAGAGATACGCGATATCTGCTGCTCGTCTTTGTTCCAGTGTCAATCAAATAGAATATCAAATAGAAACTTATTGATACCATCCAGATTTACAATACAAAATGTGAAAAGACTGTCAATATTTTTAAATAAATATTCTGAGAAAAATATAGAGGTAGCAAAATCTATGTATCCTATATCTCTAGCATAGTCCATTCGAATATACAAAAGAAACTGATTTAGAACATATAGGTATAACTTTCAAAAATTTAATAAAGTGTAGACGTTCTTACGGTAGAATCGGTGAACGTTGCATTTGTATAGAATGATCACTTAAGTCAGCTCGTACAGCGTCGTAAGCCCTGGAACATCATATAAGAGAGTTCCATACACATCACTCATATAAATAGCTTCGTCCGAGAGACTTCTGTAATGCGTCTTAATTGAAAACATTTTGTTTGTCCACAAAACTAATAAAAAATTCAGATTCAAAAGTCTTTTATCGTAATACAATTTTGTGACCAAATTGTAAGCTGAAGCGCAACAACAAATTGACATAATTTTAAAGAATACAATATAATTTGGAGGCAAAACACCCGGTATTAAGGAATTCCGAATTAGTGCATCCTCTCATTGGGTCACTGTCTCCAGCCTCCTCCAGAGTCGAATTTTTTCTATTCTGTCCCGAGATATAATTATTATTGCGGAGGAATGCCTGGAGCCGGGTGAGGGGAAAAAACAAAGCGATGTTCGGGCACAATGGAGGAACATTCGCCAGACGGACGGGGTGGGCGCGCATCACGGCCTCCACCCGGTACACCGCCACCCGCCGATGCGCCTTATATTTAATTCAATTAACAAATTTACTTGACACCATTCATTTACGTGATTAAGACGTCTTAGAAAAATAATAATTTTTTGTTCCCTTACGTCAAATCAAATACTACAATACTAATACTAACTACCTTTCCCTCAGGCCTAAAAACTCAAAAGTCAATGTCAGAACTTAAAAAGTGGTTAATAGAAAAAGACATTAGTTATTTATGAACTATATTAAGTGTTTTATTATGATAATGACTTTGAATAATTAGTGATGTTTATATTTATGTATATTTATCTTTCTTTTTCCTTAATTTTTGCTATATATATTTTTAATTTGCTATTTTCTTTATTTATTGCTCTTTTCATATTTTTAACTTTGTACTGAAAATTTCTTTTATGTTGTTTTTTGTACTTAATTGAGTTCGTTTTTTATCTCTTATGTTTATAAAGTGAATAATATTTTGTAATATTGTAACTTACAATTGTAAAAATGAACCTACATCAAACGTCTTTTTAGTCGTTTTGTGGGACTAAATATTATAAAATGTATAGAAAATAAATAGAATACAAAAAAAACCGTCTTCTTCGTCCTAGTGTCCAAAATGTCTTAAAAAATTATATTAACGTGACAGCTGTAATCTCATTTCAAAACATCAAAATCATGTCACGAGATTGAAGAAACAGAAAGAATCACACAAAATCGAGGATTTTTCAGCACGCTGGATGTTTTACAATAAATTACAATAATTAAAAAGGTCTAGAATAAACGATAGAAATGTCGACTGAATTTGCGAACCGTCTAGAAACCCGAAACTGTGTATAAACGGAACGACTCCATTGCGGAACAAAGTTTATTGTGATAGTTCTGCGGTTCCATAGAAATAAATACTAGCAAAAGCGACTAGTACGAATTTTTGGCGACCAGCAAAATAGATTATGGGAGAACCTACTGGGCATTCAACAGCCGCCAGTGTGATACGAGATTTAAGTCTTCGGTAAAGTAAAGATGGAAATGGAAGATTTTCAAGTAAAGAGTATGAAACTAGTCTGTATAACATAATACTGCTCCAATTATGTTCGCGTTCAGTGATATTCGTGATGAAATAACACTTTAATTCATTTCAAATATTTTGATGCCAGTTTCACAATATGAGATTATTATTTTCACGAAAATGACAGATTTTGTTAATAAAACATGATTCTTTATTTTATTTTACACAACGTTTCTAATTTCTCAACCTTAAAATTCTTGTTATTTTTTAACCGATTGTCATAAAACGTTTTACGCTGTACTCGATTATAACAAAAGTACTGTATACATCATGACCCGTTAATAACCTATATTTTAAAAAAATCCAAAAATAGATTCTTTCTTTCAAATTCAAAAACAGCAAAAACGTTTTCCTGATCTTTCAGTATTTAAAGGCAATGCAAGAAAGCGGTTAATAATTATTTATTATTTTGTCACTCCGCGCTGACTGTACTCCCACCCCGCAAGCCTCCGCCCCACCCACCCGGTCCGCGCAGCCTCCGAGTCTCAGCGGGAGATTGATTCTTGACGTTAGTCCAGACAAGACGCTGCTCCGTCCTTTGCCAATCTTTTTGTTTCCGTTTGATCGGGTCATTTTTTACATCTCGTTTTGCTCTTCCTGCGCTCATCATGCGTCGGAGTCACGTTTGGAACAGGTCGCTCCCGGTCTTGCTGCAGTCCACGGGCGTCTTAAAGGACCTCTCCACATGATCGGGAAACTCTTCTATCCAGGATGGAGCGTGAATTTATTTCGTGACATGTTCCTGCTGGGTCTGCCAGGCGAAACATACATTTTCATCGCCAGCCTGGAAATACAAATTATATAGTCGATGATCATGAAATTACGTGAAAAACTTTTAATATTAAAATATTATTAAAATCATATTATGCTTACAATGTTAATGTTTTTCACCCAACTTAATGATCGTCATTAATAATCTCTACAATGTTAACGCCAAATCCATCAATACAAACTATATTTTAAACTAACCGATAGATTACTTTAAAATTTGTATTTGAATAAAAATGTCCATTGATTGAAAATTTTCTTCCTATGATTTATCTTACATTTTTAATTGTTGGGAGGACTTTTTATAATGCTTACATTTTCTCTTTCTTTTTAAAGATATACTTTATTTTTCCTGCGTTTAGTTTCTCAATATTCTGCAATGTAGCGATTTTTGGAATATACTGTCTAATTTTGCCTAAAATGAAAATTTCGCAATTTTTAATTTTAAGGCTTTACTTGTAGAACGATCTCTAAAAAGTTTATAAATTAATTTAGTAAAATGATCAATATATTGAAAAAAATCAAATCGTTTATGATTTTTCATCATACCTTTCTTCTTCTCGTGCCTTATGCATTCAACGCACATTGATAAGCCCTATAGTTGGTCAATCTACTGCCTCTTACAATCTTTTCAAGACCAGCAATAGAGGTATAAGATCGTTTATTTAGAAATTAATTAATAAATTAATAAATTTGTATTAAAACAGACGCACTGTGTACCAATAATACACACATATGCTAAATTAATAATATCGATGTGCGGTTGGGAGGAATTGGTGAACGTCACATTGTGTAAAGTGATCACTTAAGTCAGCCGAAACAGATGCCCAATATAGACTTCCATACTTACTTTTCCATACACTGTAAATAGTTTCATCTCGGTGAGACATCTATAATTTATCTGAATAAATAATAACTTGTTAATTTCAAATACTTCTGTGGCGTTCCAGATCTGTCGCAGTTGTAGCCGCATGCACCGAGCCAGCATCCATTCACACATACTAAGCAACACTCAGACAATACACGCCACATGCCGACACGAAAAGATGCCTCTGGACGGGTGGGTATGCTCTCCCAAACACCAACACATAGCCTGCCAAACATCCACTCGACCTGCTTTATATATTTACTTTTTTATTTGTGTTTTTATTTGTTTTATTTTTAATTTTTTATTTGTGCTCAGTTAATGTAGATTTAAAATCAAAAAGCATACATTCACACTACGTCAATGGGTATTTTATCTGTACTTAACAAAACGGCGATGATATTGTATAAGTGTTCTGCATTATGGACGATCAAGTTAAAGGAGAATAATAAATGAGAAAGGTGAGGAGAGCACCTTCTCGCAGTGCGCCGGAGTGCATCGCAGCCTGTCCGTCCAGACGTATGAGGGCTGGTCGCATTTTTGCCTCCTGTCTTACCGCAACCTGCAGCCGCCCCGCGCCCCGCTCTCCCCCACAGCCCGGCCGCGACCCTCGAGAATCCCAGGAATGAATTGATTGGACTATTTAACGTTAAAGGTTTGATAATTTAATTTCCTGCTTTGAAAATTTGGGTGTTCTGGCTCTGTATACACCAGGTGTCGCGGAAGGGAATTTCACGGCGGGACGGGCTGAATGCGGTCATTAAACATTTACGAGGAAATTGCCATTACATCGGGTATTATTAATGAAACTTTACAATGAAAAAGCTTTACGCTTCATACGTATAAAATGCATTTAATATGGGACGAAACATAAAATATCTTTATACAGCTTAGTAAAATGAATTCTAAACGTGAAATCTTTTTCAGAAGGCGAGCAGTGTTAAAGATTTTATTTTATTTATTATTTCTAGCTTTCCCGGCGTTGGCGTTGTATGGAATAAATAATAACATTCGGGTCTAGGTAGGATGAGGGAAAGTTGCTTAGTTGATCGGGACCTCCCGCTCTCGTCTGGTAACTAAGTGTTCCTCAGGGTTCTAAAGAGTATTTATGCAAAATGCAAAATTTGGAAAAGTTGGCTTTCAATATGATACACGTTTATTTCTGGAGTGAGGTTCGGGTGTTCTGGGGAAGGAGTTTTCTATTTTGCTTTGTGTCCTAAAGTGTACCATAATTAAGAGTACGATTTGGTTCAGATCGATTAAAGTATGTTGTATGTTGGTGTTATAAATACGTTATTTAGTATTTGAGAAAAAAAAAGAAAAATAAATGTGTGCTCCAAAAGCGTTGTCGACAGGGCAACGGTAACATAATATTTAGTAGAGTGATTTTCCAAAACAATTATGGAGATATCCTTCGAAACAAATAATATAATGGACATATGTTGTCTATGGTTAAGGCTGGTTATATCAATAAAATCGTTCAATTTATTCGATTAAATTGCCAACGGAAACTACGTAAAAGCTTTTGTAGCACCCTATGAACAGTATATTGGTGTACTATTATATAATAATTGTATTAGCTATCGGTAGATTATTATACAATTTTGAGCGATTGGTGCGCGGGGTATGTGTACTTATATATGCGTGAAGTATAATATGTATGTATGTAAGTTGATAAAAGTACAACACTCATACTAAATGTATAAAAAATCTAATTCATAAATGAGTTACAATGTTTTTTAAATATATTTTTGATAAAGTCCTCAAAATATAATCATTATTTACATATATTAAGTAATTTTGCATAAATTACTTGTAATCAATTATCGAAAATCGATAAGATTTCACAATCAATGTCAAAACAAATAAAGATGGGTACCTACTTATGATTAGTTGCATGAATATCCCATAATAATTTTAACTTAGGTACTGTTAGCCTTCTAAATAGCAATGAAAAACACATGTCGTTAGAACCATTTGTCATTTCATACCATGTTTCCTATTTGAATTTATACTTTCAAATCAAACGAAACGCTTTTCTTAAATAACAGTTTTTAAACATAAATTGAATTTTTAGCATATCGTAGAAAATATATGTTAAAAAAGGTTTCTGATCCTAAAGATTATGTGTATATAAAGGTTATGTGATCCTCAAGATATTAATTTTTAGGTAATATTTTTTCAATTCAATATTTCGAGGAAAAACTCTATAAAATTCCACCCCCCGGCCTTGTTAGTGTTAAAAATAGTTATTATCCAATGTTTGATGAAAATCACTAAAAAACATATATGATTTGAAATCTACTCATATATTTGTTTTAAAAATAAAAATGTGTAAATTTGTAAGTTCTTTAAAAATGGGCCATTAATAAAGCTTAGGAGGTAAAAAAAAATATATATTGTAAAAAATCTACCAAAAAGAAAACTTTTCCCTCATCACAGTAAAATTTTTAAAAAAATTAGCGACTCAATTAAGGTCAACATTCCAGCCTAACTGTCTAACCTTATTGCACTGGAATATGCTTATGATAGGTGTAAAAATTGAGATAAGAACTAGTTTTGTATACCGGCACGGACTTATTCGCTTATTCGCTCCATTAATTTGTGTAACATACACATATTAAATAAAAAAAACTTTTTTACAAAATCTACTTAAAAACTAATATAATTTACCTTAACCAATTCGAAAAAGATTTAAGAAGTAGATTTTCATTAATTGTCGTCAAAAATCGAGGGTCAATTTATTCCTTAAAATCCCTTTTATCTCTTCGAAGACCCACTCAACTATAGCGTCAGCTCTCAGAACTACGATCGTAGTTTGCTAATTACGTAAATAGCCATTCGTCTCTGAAGCAATTCAATGTTTCAATTCGATCCGGGAATCCGGGATCCAGGTGTTGCGGGTGATAGATAAGTTTAATAAGGCGTTGTGAAATTAATTATTTCAATCAAATGTATCATTTTATTTAAATCATTATGGTATTGAATATAACACACAAATGCATCTAGGGAAAGGATCGCATGGCAAGGGAGGGTGGTTGTGTTTTGTGTAAGATGCTAAAGAATAACAAAGAATAATTGGGTTTAAATCGATCAAAGGCTTACATAGACATATTTTTTTACGTTGAACCAGGAATCGTGGAAAGCAAAGCTATCTCAAAAGTAAATGCTTACGGTTAAAGAAAAAGAAGAAAAAATCGTTCCTGTCATTTATTCATTTATGTGTTACGTAATTCACTTAATTTCAGTATTCCATTATTTTCAAAAATTTTAGGATTTATGTATGACACCCCGTTAGTGACAGGGAAGGGAGGGGTGATGGGGAAAATATTGACCGTGTTAGATTTATTTATTCACCCCGTAATTACAACAAATCATTTTCCAAATATGTCTTTCAGAAATTTGTATTTATTGAATTTTTGTATAAAATTGTACAATTTTTGCGTATTATAAAACAATAAACAATTAAGCATATTTCAAATGAACACACAATTTATTCAAGTCCACTTTTACCAAATTTTGACCTTCGTAGCCCAATGGGAACGGCACTGGATTCTCTGACGGGGGATTCTCGTTGGCAATACATTCATGTGATTATTTCAGACCTGAGTATTTTTGTGACGTGTTTCGCTACCGTAATGAGGCCCCAAGGTCTGTTTATCTGTAAGTTTAAAAAGTTTTAAAAAAATCTCCATTTTAAATGTAATTTAAAGTTTTTATGAATCAAACGGATACAAAAAGATAGTAAACCAATATTTTTACATGTATGTTTTTAATGTTATGTATATTCTTATTAATCCACTCCCGGATAGAGTGGAAGTCCAGTGATCCTGGTAATAGCTCAAATATTTTTTCGTTGATTTGATTTTTCTATATGTCTTTCAAATTGATTCATAAATTTGCTTACGATATACTATTGAAGTCTCACATTTACAAAGCTATTTAAATGGGAAAAACTAATCATCTACACTCCCTACACTTACACAGCTGGTAGCGATCCCCAAAACTCCTTTAGAAAATCTAAAAAAAAAACAAATAAAAGGGTACCTCATTAAAAAAAATAGTTTCCATAAGACTTCAATAATTTATCTTTATAGTAAACCGATTGAAAATCACTTTGTGGGCTGCGCAAGATGGCCTGAAGGTCCGAGGTGGATCCCAGCGCCAAATGTTGGGTGTGCTCCTCGAAGAATGCTGTTGACAAAAGTACAAAGCCCACATCATGCTCTCTTCACTTGTCCCGCGGGTATTTTATCCTCGTCTGTATATGGACCGCTTCCGTGACTTGTATAATTCAACAATGCAAGGAATTGCGAGTACCATTTTTTACGAAGTGATTTAAGAAGTATTCTGCCTTGTCATATACAATATATAGCTGAGATTTAAGAAAGCAAAAAAAAAAAAAATAATAATAATCATGGAATATATGTAACTTCAACATTTTTACTACCTAAGCGTATCTTAAATAAGTGACGTCGTGAGATCAATGGAATCCCCGAGCGCTAGGTCTCACCGTAGACCAAAAATCACGTTTTCTTTATATAAAACGTACCTATAAGTCAAAAATGTTCAAGATGTATTCAGCATTATCATATGTGATGTATAACAGCCAAGGCAGTGAGTGGTTTCCAAAAAAAATTTTAAATTTTATAAATCCAAAATTATACTATAATTTTTTTTAACGAAAAATTGATAGATCTTTTTGTTCGTCACCACAAGTCTATTTGCAAAGTTTCAGCTCGATTGGATCACAGGAAAAGGGTTAAAAATCGATCCAAAGTTTTTTCGTCAAGCAAGCAAGCTGACGCCACGAGTTAAAAGAAAGGAAGTAAAAATTATAATTTACTCGAATGTTGAAATATTATCAGAAAAGCCAAAGAGAATTTGTGATGTTTAAATATTTATGTTACTTAATGGCATAAAAATCCTTTACTTGAAAGATATGTATGTAACTTTAAAGATGTAAAGCAGAGATAATGATATCGATGAAGACCATCATAATTTTATATTATTTTCTTTCTATTAATGCGTCAAAAAACAAATAAAAATTATGTAAATAAAAGATAAAAATATATCGTCGCCTTGAATAGTAAAATATCAACTTGAATTCGTGAGTAAAGTTATAGCTTTCCGATTTGCTCACTTTTGTATCGTGACGAAAACTCGAACAGTTTCTTGGGAAGCTCGGGCGTCGCGACGCTATACCTCAGTGGAAAACATGCGGCGGACAAAGCTTCTATCGATCCCGCCCTTAGCAACACAAAATATGTAAATTAAGTGTGTTCCACTTCCAGCAAGGTCAGCTACCGCGGGGCCGCGGGGGGGGGGTGGGGGGGGGTCACTGTGGAAGACTCCGCTGCTATACAAAGTTTTAATTTTTATATATAAGGGGTATAAAAGCAAAGGTAGCAATATCCGACTGAGGTGTTTCTAAGATTAATCAAAAAACGTGTCAATACTACAATAAGAAATTTATCTGGAATCTATGAAACCAACTTTTAATTTGAAATAAGTTTTTAAAAACAATTTTGCCTTCTCAGGTTTCCTTCTATGTAGGTATATAAAAAAATATTTAACTTCTTAATATGGGTATTGCTGTATTTGCTACCGAAAAATGCTATTTACATATGGAGATATTCTGTCTTTGCTATGACGTTTCAGTCTAAGGCCCGAATTTAATTAATTAATTTAAGCGTAATTTTCAGTACAAAATAACACTTTCAAGGCATATCTTAACCTTTAAATCATCTAAGTATTGACTCTGAATTCGGGCCTAAGAATGATATCAACTTTTTCTTAAGAATCAAGCTTTTGTCACGTGGCACATCCTTGAGGTTTGATTTGTTTAAGTGCATATTGCTGCCTTTGCTTTTGATAGTGATGGGGAAACATGATTTTTAAACGGATAAAGCTATATTTACCATGAATTCATTCATTCATTCAATATTTTCTTAATTAGTTATCCTCGGTAAATGTATTCAAAACATTTTTTAAAAATTGAAGAACCGTGTGGGGCAATTTAACGGTCTAGAGCGCTTTTTAGATTACCTTTAGTATGCAAGAATCGAAAATGTGATTGCAATTCCATAGAGTTATTGAAATAATTAAAATGATAGTTTTATTCTGTATATAACATATTAAAAAGTGGTTTAATAATGTATTTTTTTCGTAATTGGCGTTTGAAGTGTCATTGAGATGGTCGAAAAATGTGCATTGAAATTTTCCATAAGTTGTATAATGAGACTCTGTACCAGATAATATTTATCTCAAAAACGGATACTTTGTTTAAAATTAAACAGAACGGCAAGAAAAACGAGTATACAAACTATTAAACTTCAAAAAAATTTCAAACATTACGGCGGGCTCAACGTAAATGCGGAAACCTACCCAAAATACATTTTCAGTACCCAAAGAAAATTCCCCGCAACAAAAAAATTTAAAAAATGTTTCAATTTTTTTCAGAAAAAAACATCAACACATAAAAAGGACAAATAAGCTTTTTTATGTAAAGGAAAAATTCCAACAGCTCTTCTTTAAAATTGCTTTTTTGTAGATGTCTTTGTTTACGTAGAGAGCGTCGATATTTTTAATAACTTATAACCGAAAGACACTGAATAGTAAATTATATTTTAATATTATAATTAAAATTATCTCACTTTAACAAAGTAAAAAAAAATCATTTACAGAAAGACCATTATTGTGAGATATGTCTTATTACAAAATATAGGGATATTAAGATTTATTTTAGATGTTCTAAGGTTTCCACGGCCGTTCAGTAGTGTGTGTAGTTTTCTGGGATATTCTGCCATGTATATGTGACCTCTCTGGCCGACGTTTTGGATCCCATTGCAGGGTCCATCATCAGGGCTGATGGGTTGAACGTCACGTTGCGTAAAGTGATCACTTAAGCCAGCCTTAGACTTAAGCCATGTAGACGTCCAAAAAAGTTTCCGATACATATTTTATCATATTTTAATTAAGATCTTAATTAATAATGATCGCTTTGTGGACGAAATCCAGTAATAGTATTCTTAGCTTGGAGAAGCTTATTCTGGTGGGCCATGTCGAAAGAAAGAAACAACGAAGGAGTTCCCCCATCCGAAGTGCAACGAGCACTTCTCTGATGACGGCCCTCCGCAGTCTGCTGAGAAAAGTGGAGGAGTATAGTCAGGAGGGCGGGAGATGACGAAGATCACGATCATCACTCAGGAAGGACCGACGTGGATGATGACGAGATATCAGCCGGTAAATTATTATATATAATGATATTTAAAATTTGTATCATTGGCAGCCCTCGTGACCCAGTGGCTTCTCTCACCGAGGGTTCCGAGTTCGATTCCCGGTGAAGTCACAATTAATCTATATGATTTACTCAAGCCTGAGTATTGTGTGATGTGTTTCAACTTCTGTAATTAGGCCTCTTGGCCTGCATAATAAAATTGAAGCATAAATAAAGAAATAAAAAAAATAAACCTTGTATCTTAGTTCAGTAATTACTTATGGATGTATAATACATACACTCGTAGGTCGTAGCCGAAGTTCGGTCTTACAGTCGTATCTGTATGCGTTTTCCTTCTAGGAACCCTTAATGTACCCTCACCGCAGACTTGAGGCGTAGATAAATACCTATAACACGTAGGTTCTAAGTACAGCGCGACTCCAGAGCACCTCATCCCTCGGCGGTCGGGGGCGGTGGGGGGTCCCGAGGGGCTGGCCAGGGCCATCTTCCCTTCACGCACTCCGCAGATAGTGCTGCTAACGGAGGAAATGCGAAGGTAATTTGATAGCGAGACTACTCTCGTTATGGCCGCAAAGATACAGAGACGTATTTGGAACGCTTTGTTAGGGCCGCCTACAAATAAATTGAAATACAAATAATACACCATTCAGAATTTTTTGAGTATGTCAAAAATTTTCAAGACCGCAATACTGGATTTTATCCCCAGACGGACGTCAGATAACTATAAAACTCAAATCAATATATACATAACTCATTATCGATAGTGACATCTGTATTGGATTATGGTAATGAATAAGCTTTGGACTGTAGATGGCGGTAGTAAAAATACAACTCAAATACGAATTAAGTTGTGCAAATTAAATAGATGTGGTAGTCTATCATGGGTGGAATTGGTGTAAAGTGGTCACTTAATCTCGCTATACAATAGGTCGTAAGCCTTATGAACATCTTAAAAGACTTCCATACCTACTTTCCCATATAAAAATGTAGCTTCATCTCTGTGAAATGTCAATAATACATCTTGATTAAAATTTTTTTTTCAATATTTTTATTATTATGTTCTAAGATCAATCACAATACAATCACTGGACTCTGTCCATATAAAACTTTCAAAAATTTCATACATGTATGGCTGTTCGCGGGTGTAATCGTTGAATGTCACATTGCTTAAAGTGGTCACAAAACCCAGCCACGATAGGTCGTAAAACCCTATGAATGCCCTACAAACTCTTTCATACATGCATTCCCATATAAAATACTTCGTCTCTGACATCTATAATTTATCTTAATTACTATATTTTTTTGGAGGAAGATTATGAGTAGGCCAATACCCACCAGGGATTATAGAGCCAAAAGTGATGATGATGGTGAATATATTTTTTTAATTAAAAGTTGTAATTTAATTAATAATTTACCATTTTTGTCTACAATATCTTGTCTACAAGTTTCTTTTTCTGTATCTTCGTGATGTCTAATATATATTTTTCATGTTATGTGAAATTTTTATGCATTGTATTGTGCATAGTATGCATTGATTTAACATTTTTCGTTTTAAACACAGTATTTCAAATATCACACACAAACAGAATACATGTCACATAAATATTTTAACGATTTTTAAAGTAACCTAAACGCTTGCGGTTTAGAAATACTAATAACTTGGTGATCTCTTGAGACCAGGCACAAAATCCATCCCACTAGACCACCAGGTGAATATCGTATCACGTTGTATTTATACGCACTTTTGCGTTTTGTCAATTGTGTTTCGTAAAAATGAATGAATTTCCCAGCCCTGCGAGTCCGCATATACCTATTCGTATCTATTGATAGAACATCTAAAAGCGTTCGCCCCTCATAAATCTCCAAACATTTCCATATTCTTTTATCTTTTCAGTCATACGAATGATGTTTTTCAGATTTTCTATGTCAGAAAACCATACATAAATATGCATATCCTTTTTATAATCATTTCACAGACAATTTATCACCGTTTTCTTTTTAAGTATTCATCATAAATATGCATGGGTTTTAATAAAGATCTACGAATTCTATGAAATGATCCTAATTTTTTCGTTTTAGCAATAAAACTAGCTGCAACCCGTCAAAAATGACGGAACATCGGTTCGCATCTTTGCTAAGTCCTAGTATATATTTATAATATCTTTTTGGCGGTCCACGGAGAAGCGGCCGTAGCAGCATGCGTTGAGCGGCCTGTTCGGATTTGCTGGCACGGGGTACAAGCCCCGTCTCCAGCCATTTAATTTCAGTTTTTTGCTGTGAATTCGAACGAAATTATGGACGTTACACGAAGTGACGGGGATAGACAGACAGACAGACAGACGGACGGAAGATGTTTTTTAATATCTGTCAGGCGCGTTCAGTCAGAACGTTGTAGCATGAGTTGTAAAGCCACATAAATATGTAATATCATAATATTCCTAATATATATAAAATTATAACCATTTTATACAGATAATTAAATATAATTATTTTCTTACAGGTAAACATGTAATTTTGTTTTTTTTTTCAAAATATGTTTCTACCTGCCACTCATGCATTAATGTTCTGACTGCATACGTGCACCTGGTATCTGTAGGTAAAGATTACTTAAATGATTTCTCTGTTACATATTCACTAGCTGTAAACCCATGAAGATCACGGGACATGATAATAATTAATAACGAACCTTACGTGTTATGTGAGCCGCGCGCTGATTGACGAGTCATACAAGAGCGTCCGGGCCTTCATCAGATCCGACAATCCACTAAGTGATCATCCTTGACCTTGCTTTGAACCACCAGCCCTTCTCTATTGTGTATGTCTAATGGCATATCCATAGTATTGTAGAAAAAAGACGTATCTCGTCATCTTCCCTTGTCGCACGCATGTCATCTCAATTTTAATGTCTCAGACGTATGTAGAAAGATATATAATTTTGCTTCGTCAATCTTCATCTTAATGGACCTAGTGATTTTTCTTTATTGCCAAATTTTCTTTAATTTTTTTCCATTAATGATCGGCTATGGACATTAGTCCTTAATATTGACTTCACATCTTCGAGTGTTTGAGATAAAAGAACCGAGGTACAGTTCTTCACGATTCGATTGCCTGTTTGGGAGATGTTCGGTCTATTTTTATGTTTCCTATCAGGAAAATAGATCGCCATATCATCTTACTACGTATTACCAGCCTCTGAATAGAAAAATCAAGTTTTTCTTCGACTTTTTTCTATTCAGAGACAGCACTCTTTCATCGTTCTCTGTCATACAGTGTCAGTTACTTGGACCACTGATAGTTTCATATATCTTCAAGGAGTCTCTCTGTTTGCCTTCTTAATGTTTATCTGCGTCATCTTTCATTAGATTGATAATATGTTTTTGATGGAATGCTGCCAGCCGAGCCTATATAGTTACACTATTAATGTAGTAGTCTAGACAGAACTAACATCTAGTTCTGTTAAAATAACGACGATAGTAGATTGAATGATACAATATGTCAGCATATTGTTAGTGCGTAAAAGCACCGAGGCTTTACATTTTCCGCTGGAAACGTGTCGCGGCACAAAACACGAATGTAGTTCTCCCCGCGGCCGAGCGGCGTCGCCGTGAGTAGAGTAGTATTCGTATGAAAAATGACTCAACAGCACAACACGCGTGATTGCGGTACGGGAAAACAGTCGAAATTGCCATCAAACATCACCGGAACGGGAAAATTATGTTGTGTGAAAAGAACTGTAACCGCTAGTGACGTTCCCCATCACGCTCGACACGACACGCTCACTTCATGACGTGTTTATTATATTTTCGTACAATAAGTTAAATATTCAAAATGCCCCTAGAGTATGACCGACAAGTTTGGTTACATTTGTACTTACTTGTTGCCGAATGTTTACTGCCAATAAAGTAACATAGTTGTTAAACAGCGGTACGGCGGTGGTGGTCTGATTTATCGAGCACGCCCTGTCAAACACCCATGTCTTTTTATTACGCGAAATACATATATTTTTAATTTATGGATTTCCCGTTCGCAGTGTTTGAAGGCGTTTTAGTCGTCTGAATATTATGTAACTTTAAAATGTATTTTCTTACAAGGATCCAATATATTAAAATTAACTACAATTACGAGTAATCAGAGATTATTTTTAAGACTCATGACTGTTGATTTTTTTAACAATTAATCATTATACTAATAAAAATACACTTTTAATATTATTTTGGAGAATCTTGCAGAGGCGAATGATTACGTTGGTAAAGTCTGGATGATATAATAATTATCGTAGATTGCATTATTTTCGTCGTATCTGCTTTAAAAATTCATCCAATGATGGAAATATACTTTGTTTTTATTATCAGTAAGATTCTAAACATATAAATCTTATTACAATTGTAATGCATGATATAATTTATAATTATTGGCATAAAAATGTCTTTCTTATTAAGCTAATACCACGAATTTTATGTGTATTATTTCATTTAAAAGTTTTTAATTAAAAAGTAATGGACAACATACCGAAATACTATTGAGATTACTTATCAAAAACAACACAAAACACAGTAAACACAAAAGAATTTAAATAAAAATGCAAAAAATTAATTATGAAAAGTATTAAATCGTTTAAATCTATAAAATATAAAATATGGAACTAAATAAACCTTCAAATAATAATAATAATATTTTACAGATTAAATCCTCAAGTTTAAACAAAAACGACTATCTTGACATATGAAATAAGTAATATATTAAGTTTAATCGAGGTTCTGCCCTGTTTTACGAAACGTAGGTGCGCAACCCCTCGCGGATGATCAACCATTCCATCTCTTCCTTCATCTTCTACCCCCAGGATCATAATTAGGTGGCTAAGCATCGGTCCGAGTCTCCTTGCTCCGGCGCGATGCTGCAGAGAGATATGCCTGCGCTGACCTAGGCCGGACCCTTAATGCCCTTCCCTAAGCACTTGACATCCAGTTCAAACTATTTATTGCTCAAACATGGTGGATTCTTCACATGGAATAGACTTCGTATTTTTACCCACTTGAAATAATTCTGCACAAGTAAATTGGACTCTTGCGACTTCGCGTTTTGATTCTTGTGATTGTGATTCAGAGGCAATTGTATTTCTCTTCAAATTGTAATATTATTTTCTCTAATGTTTAAAATCTGTATTTTAGGAATAATAGCTCCATATGTATTGCAGAACTCTTCTTATACATTTTTCGGTAGATATTTCACACTCTCGCGATATTCCCGTGTCGTGAGTTTTAAATATGTCGGTTGCTAAAATATGCGGTTGCGGTCGGTTAAAAATGCAGTCGGTTATAATAAAGGTGTACTTTTGTACTTTTTACGATGTGCAAACAAATTAATTAATACAACAAAAACAGTAAATACCTTAATTTTTTAACCTATAATAATAAATCGTGCTTCTTCCATCATCGTGCACCTAGAGACAGTGAAGACTATCTGTGGGAGCCTCGCCGCACGGCTTACACTCATTTATCATCAGCGCAGCTAGGATCACCGATTTAGCATTAAAATAATGCCAAACTGAGTGGCGAAAGTGCAGGGCCGATATGCGGGGGTTCTTCTTCACTAATCATGACCTTCCACTACGTTCAGCTGACAGTACTTCACTATCCATCCCTATTCATAAAACTGAATTCATCAGCTCCTCATTATAATTCCTATCTGCTAGGCTGTGGAATCAACTATTCACAGATATCACACCATCAAAGGCCATAACTACAAAAGCAGACTTAAGCATTTTTACCTTTCTCCAAACCTGGTTTAATTCTTCCTTGTCCACATCCATCTCCTACTTATCTCGTTATCGTGGAGCTAGATTTTTCAGTATAAAATTATTTAGTAGAAATATGTTTTAATTATTCAACATTGTGTGGTTGGTTGGAAGAAATTCCCAACTGGCAGTAAGCCCTCTATTATTATAATATGTATGCAAAAAGTGAATTAATAAAGTAAATAGGTAATAGAATTTAAAAAAATTAACCTAATGTGGTGAGTTGTACCAGATTAGGCCGTGACAGACAGCTTAAAAAATTTTTGAACCCAGATTTTACCTTGGTTAGACAACTGTTCCGAAGCGGCCTATGACAGGGGAAGATGAAAGCGCCTAGTTGAGTCTTTGAACTTCCTTCCCCCAAGATGAAGATGACGATGAGGATTAATACAAGATCGACGTTACCAGGGAGTAAGCTTTCTCATTACAACATTATATACCGTAAAAATATTTCAGTTATTCTACCATTGTGTGTTAATCGACTATCCTAATTTCTAATGTCCGTCTATCTATCTGTAATTCACTTAATTAAAATTAGGCTAAAAATGCAACAACAACACTGACGATGACCAGCCACTAATGAGGCCCGGGCGCCCAAGTGCGACACGTCAATCAGCTCGTGGCTCAGGTTACACGCAAGGGTCGTTATTAATTATTATTATGATCCTTGATTTTTCACGGGTTAATAGCTAGTATGTATACAAAAAGTTAATAAATAAATAATAATAAACAATATCAATGCATTTTTGGTCATTCCTTCTAACACTACTATTTATGTGCAAAGTAACACAATGATACGAATATTTTAACAGTATTAGGTTTGATGCTGGGACGAAGATATAGGATATCAAAATATTCTTTGGATAGGATACTGGTACGACGAGATCGATAGCAAAACAACAAAAAATTCGGTTGTGCATTTTTTGTGTAGTTGAAATAAACTTCGTTCGTTCCTGCGACCTCGGTTAGTTGCCCCGCATAGCCTGTCTCATCTTTTCGGCAGTAAATACAGCTTGTTATGTGCGCTTTAGACAAATCAGATAGCTTCCTTGTTATATTTTGCCATACAAAATTAATATACATTTTTTTCTTATATATTACAATATCTTGGTCATTATTTTGATATTCGCCGTTAAGCAAAATTTATTTTTTCAATCTGCAAAGATAAATAATTACAAATTAATCTTACGGTACATTCTCATCTTGGCGATATATCACTCTCCAAAAAGAGTTTCTACCCGTGCTTTGGAAGGAAACTCTTATATTTTCATGAGATAAAATATGCAACCCTATTAAGTCGAGCATAATAACATGAATAATTAAAATCCATCTGTATTTATAAACATTGCAAGCCAGTACGAATTATAAGTTAAAAATAATAAAATGTAATCTTACTTGATAATAAGGTTAATTTTTTTAAATTTATAAAATGAATTTAATGTTTCCAAATTGATTTGAGAATCTAATTCATTATACCAATGTAATTCCTATACCTATACACATGTAAAGTGTAGTTGGGCCATTGTCGTTTTTAAGAACTGTATGTTTTTATTATTTGTCTAATGCGATATGGAGAATGGATTTTGTGGATAAAATAATCTTTGCATAGTGGTAAAGAGTTGTTTTTTTGTAAACTAGAAATATTAGAGTCTTAAAAAAGTTGTGCAGTGGGATGATTAAATAGTTTTTTCAATATTAATAATTATTTTCTGTATTGTGTGTATAAATAATAAATTAAATTCATTTGCTGCACCCCACCCGATTATTCAATATGAAATTATTTAAATAAAAGACCATCAGAGGCAGCGTGACGATATCCGTCCGCGGACACGTGGTGCAGCCACCTGCGCGGGAAACTAAAAGTGGCGAGCGAAGAAACGTATCTCGGCAAGTCGGCGCTCCGCTCACCATGATGGAGCCTCATAAACACATTGTTGTTTACAAAGTTGTTTAATAAGCGCCCCCGCGCCGCCCTCCCCGACCTAACCCCCGCCCCAGACCGCTGTAAATACACCGCGACTCGATGATGTCTATTTATGCCCCAGTACAGACGCCTATCTACATACATAACTCTCTCTCTACTATAAAACAGAATATCGATTACTTTCCCTGCTCGCCGCTAGGGTATAATGTAATCCTCCGCCCACTTTTTGTCGTCCGTCCCTGTCGCGCGTCGCATTTTCCGCATCGATCCATCCCTCTCCCGCGGCCTGCCGTCCCTCTCGCCTGCGTAGCGGCGTCCCTCTCCCGGACGCCCCCGCTCAGATTGTAATGGCGGTATGCAAATGACATGGCGCCGTACCAAAGGCGTACTACTACGTTCGTAGGAAAACAACAACTGGCGGAATACGAAAGTGATGTCTGAAGGTGCCTTATTGTTTTTGGAGTCGCGAGACTTCCTCAACGCGAGGCGAGCTCAGGTGCCGATGGCGACGAGAAAGCCGCGCCTGACCGGATTCCGCTCGAGTCCCGTGCAACAAAATGGAGATTACGCATTGCAGAAATAGTACATTTTAAAACATTACGTCGACAAAGTCAGTAGTGAAATTGTTCCAAGCGCATCAGACAGTAAACAAACATTTATAATAATGCACGTAAGTACGAGAAAGTCATGTACAAACGAGAAAATAATATTTTCCGTGTACACATTTTTCGACACTGGTTAGAATATAAATGTTTTGTCGCAGGCGGTCGCGAGTGTATGTTTTTCTGTGCGGCACTCTATATAACGACAGCTTTTTTCTTTTTCACGTGGTCCACCGATAGGTTTGCGCCGCGCGGGGGACGGCTTCCCTCTTCCCTGGCGCGGACCGCAGTTTCACCATTTAATTGATAAAGAATTTTGATTCTTTTCGTCCCTTTTTTTAGTTTTCATTTACGCGCTCCCCCATTTGTTTGCTTAATTTCATAATGGAAAAGTTCCACCGCGCTCGCAAAAAGTTCGCTGGCCGAGCGAACTGTGCGGAAACGGATTTGACGACACGCGCAGAGTGCAATGATTTCTAACAACTGTAACAACTGAAATCAATGATTTATTTTCGTATCTTTCTTCTACTGATTAGCCCGTTCACCGAACGTTGGTGATTACCTTATTACTATACTTTATTAAGTGCAGTTTGGAAAAGCCTTACAGTATAGACTGGCAAAAATATTGCCCGTTGTGATATTCTACTTTTTCGGCATTTTAATCATTCTTTGCATTACATTTTGCAACGAAAAATTTTATGCTTTAATATTCTTAGATTTTCATTATTGTGAGTATATACTTATTGTAAAAATATACACTTCTTGAACTTTTGGTAAGTGTAGTGATCCTTTTGTTGGGGGTTGAAAACTTTGATCCTTTTTTTCATACCACAGGCGTTTAGCTGTGTTTAAAAATAGTAGGTAATAAATAACTAACATTATCGTGATGTGCATTCCATGTATGCATCTTTATTGAAAAAAAAAAATTCTTTCAAACCATGGTATCCACTATCCTAATTGCTAATGTCTGCCTCTCTGTAACTCGCTGGAATTAGGCTGGAATTACAACAACAACTCTGATGATTTCAAACTGCTAATGGGGTCCCAAGTGTGACACATCAATCAGCACGCGGCTCGTGTATTAATTATTATTTTGTACCGTGATTTCGTCTCAAATCGTTTCTTCGGTAAGTATCTGTGCCTTCATTCCATAAAATATTATTGATAACATCTTACCATTCGCATTCGTATTCTGAGCTTTGGATAATATTTTATAAAATATTTCAATATCTGTCGGATGTCAGTGATCATTTTAATTCAATCATCTTATATTACATATTGCTATTGTTTCGCACTGCCTTTTTTGCTTTATTATTTAACTTTATGCGTCACTCTTTTATTCGAATATTATTCTGTCTTTGTCTGAGCTCACAACTATATCAGTCGTGGGCATCAGCTTTTCATTTGTAAAATAGACATGAAGCTCTAAGAGCAACTCTTTCACGTTCTGACTTCATTTTCAGCATCCCATTATTTGTAAATTACATCAAGTTTGTCGCAGTATAAAGGAATATTTATATCAATTTTTTCCGAGATCAAAACATCCAATATTTTATATGTTTGATACTATGGATTATGCGGACACACATTTGAGATATGGTTATATTGACGTATACCTAAGATCGCCTGGGTTGACTATATTACTAATAGGTTAAACAGGTTATCTTGTAACCCCAGAAAGTGGCTCAATGTCCTAAAAACAAGAGACTTTCTATATTTTGCACAGGATGGATGTGGAACTTGGTGGCCAATACGCTAAGATTTACACGAGGAAGACGACACATGAAGATAATGTTATATCTTGTTGAAGTAGAGCTGACTGCGAGTTCAAGAACCTTTGCATAGAACTTTGGTTCTGTACGTAAGTGAATCTGTCACTGATGTCATCAGTATCATATTTTTAAAATGTATTAAATGTTAATGTAATTCATTATAAACTAACAATGGATTTGTGGCAACGTCATCTGCTCATTTTGTAGATAACGTAATGATATGATGCACGCGTTATAATACATATGTGCTGTATATACATAAATCATTAACTACACTAGCTAATTATGCCAAAGGTATTCTGTGTTAGTGTACTGAAGCGAAGTGAGCTTGTGTGGCTGTAGGCATACCGTGAGGATATGTTATTCCTGCACGTAATATAGGTTTGCGATGAAGACAGGGACTCATATTCAAAAACGAGTTAAAATTTTTTTAATTCTTGACTGTGAAACAAAAATTAAGACCACCCAAATTAAAAAATTTGTTTTTTGAAACTGGTCATTAGGATGTTGAAAATAATGTATGCATGTCAAAATGTTATAATTACAAGAACGTATATAACTAATCATCAGTAGCGTGCACAAGGCACAGAATTAGGGTATGCTGCTAATAACTACGCTGAAAAGGTACAACACAATCTTAAAATAAAGTATATAAGAACGTTGACAATTAAATCCGCTTCAATGTGCGCATGTGCGCCGTTTTGCAACACGTCTGTTCATTCAATGACGTTTATTCAGGATAGAGCGCGGCTCGATAGATATGACTATTGCGTTCAGTTAGTCTGCGTTTGGGACAGATTTTGTGAAATATTACGTGAAACACATGCGCAGCTTTATTTATCATTTATAAAAAAGCTGATTCTAGTTAACACAAAAACATGGGAATATTGAAACGTTTGCGGAGGATTTAGATAATTAATAAACAGTATACCAAATACATATCAAATTTAGATTTATTTTATAGAAATAATGTTTATGCCCAGTTTTTTTGACATTATAGATTACATGCCCCCGATAACCATAGAGACATCTCAGCAGCTACATTAAGTACGTTGATAATATTTTGAGTTTTTTTTTAACTTGCTGTCCAACAAAGATACTATAATCCAAATAATAAAGTGGAAGAGATAAGGTTAGATATGACGGGAGTAGTTAGGAGCGAATTTCAGCAAGCAAGTTTAAATGCAAAAAACAGTATTGCGCCAAGCTGATACATAAGTTACTTTTATTTTTTACCAGCCCAATCAGAAACTGGCACTTTGTAGCTTACTTCAGTAGTAAAAGCCTAATATATGTTTATTTTAAGGAAACAAACAGTGATATGATATCAGAAACATCTGTAATAAATAATTGATCCAGCAAAGGTTTTCCGAAATAATAAAAAATGCTGGTTCGAAAACAATATTTGATCTGAACATGTGAATCACTAAGGTAATACCTGAAAAAAAAAACATTCATGACCAATTAATGTCATTTTTTTTTTCACAAATTTAAAGATTCTGATCAAAATCGATACAATATCTACTCCATCGATATATGCGATTACAGCCGACTAAGTGAGTAATAGGAAAAAAGGAGACTTCGTACATATACGAAAAAATACAAACTAATAAACTAAAAATGAATGTTCTCGGCTTAATCACATTACCTAAGGTGAGGTTTTAAGAGGCAGAACAGAGAAAACTTCAGGCACATACACTGTTAGAAATATGATATTTTACTACTCATCATACAGGCCACGATAGAATAGACTTAGAGCTAGCCACCGCCAGACTCACATTATAGCACCAAACCTGAAATATTTTGTGTAGATGTGTCTACACTATAGTAGGTAAGAAGGTTTGGATATTATGACATTTGAGTTCCTGGGATTTTGGCAGATAACAAGTAATAAAGTTAATATTGTTAAATTGTGTTAGTTCTTAGGTAATATTGTTAAATTGTGGCCAAAATAAAATATATAAAATTCATATTTGTTACTTTAACATAAATGAAATGATTGTTTATAGAGCTTCAAAGCATCTGGCGGAAGAGATCACCCGCGAAAAGCGTCTGGCAATGATTGATATGAGTGTATAGTTCTGTTCCATTCAACATATTAAAAAGTCATTTTTTGTTCTTATTATTTTCATCTGCCTAAATCCCGTGAACTCAAATGTCATAATATCCAAACCTTCTTATGTACTATAGTGTATATTTACAGAAAATATTTCAGTTTTAATAGAAAATAAAAGGTAGGTAGTTGCTTAGATCCATAACTTCAGAACGTGGTTCAATATCTGAGTTGCACGGGATAAATCAGCAAAATGAAACTTGTTCATTATTATGATACATATGATACTAAATATATTAAAACTGCGAACAGGGGAAAGGATGAAATTAAATGAAAATATATTGAGAAGATTTAGAGAAATAAAAAGTATTTCACGATTCCATGTTGAAAGAAAGCGGTTTACATACGTTTTTACTTTCACATGCTGATTTTTAAAAATTTGGTTCTGACGCAAGTCAGGCGGTCCGGTTCGGTTCTGCCGTAGGCCCTGGCGCGGTACAGCGCAGTCATAATTCGTGTCAGACAAACGACGAATGGCGCGGGACCGACTGAGCCTTAAATCGTCTAGTGTCATATCAATGGGACTTCCATAAAACAATGAGAGGAAGTGCCAAAAAAAACAACAATCGCTCGCTTATGGACGCGGGCCCCGAGTACGGCGAGTTTCAACACAAACTGTCCCCGTGTGTTTTTAGGCAGCACTTCTTTCTTTTTATTTATTGAATTTTTTAAGCCAACCCATTATATAGAAATACATGTTGTACTTTTTCTAAGGGATAGGTACCTAAAACCTGACAAAGACCGCAGACCACCAAAATGTATAGACATCAACTAACGTAAATTACTGTCTGGTTCCACGGCTGTCTTTAATACGTTTGACTTGTTTTAAAAAAATTACTACGAGTTTGTCAATTTTAAAACAATTATAAAAAGGTCAAACTTAATAATCCTAAAAAGTGTAATGTCTATGTAAATTCGTCGCGCTTAATTACAAAGAGACGTTTTTCCCTGAAATGTCTCGTTTTGGAAGGAAATTAAAAAATATATCATGTATCGTAAAAAAGTTGTGTTTACTAGGAGATTTAATTATTTAAGTATGCAAGAATAAATCGCTTTAAGGAGTTTAGTTCATCTCTGTACAATTTGTTTCTGTGATAAAGATTTATATTCCCGGCACGCACAACCGATTTTTGGTAAACATTTTTATCGTTAAATATGATTAAATTACACTACCGAATTACCAGTCAATCAATATATTTTTAAATATATTGATTGACTGATTGATTTTTAAATATATTTTTTTTGTTTTCCTGATGAAGAAGCCATTGGCTTTGAAACATGTTGATTTTTTTCAATAAATAAGTGGTTTAAACAAAGTTAATTTATATTAATTATATTAATTATATTTTTTTTTGTTTTCTAAAAAAAATATTTTTATGTAAATGTATAATAAAACTATTAAATGACGATTTATAAGCATACAGGATCGGGGGGTATTTTGATCTATAAATTCTCTCCGAAAATTAGAGGGAAATATTGATAATGAGCATTTAATTATATAACAAAAATTTCAGGTCGTTCTTTTTACTCTTTTTCGATATTTTGAAAACAAAAAGTTTTGCAAGCACAAATCTTGTTACGTCTAGCATGCCAAGACAGCGCTCTATTAACTTATCCAAATTTCTAATCGATTGCGGTGTAAAATTTAATCAATATATGTGTATAATGATGATTTTTTTGTTAGAATTTAAAGCATTGCTTCATATTTTTGATATATGTATATGTATATGTTTTTATTATTCAAATGTTTAATTAAGATGGATTTTCAAAACGTCTGTCTTCAAGCCTAATTCTTATCCATAGGTAGGTTATAAATTTATAATAATTGATTTAATGAATCATTTTTTAATCTTCCTAGCTAGGGCAAACCTTTATGCGCGATATCACTTCGCAGGGATGGACGCGGGGTGCGGGGTCGCGGCTCTCGGCGCACCGATATGCGACCTGGAGATAAAATGAAATAACGATAACGGTTTTAGATAAATGAATAACCAAACGGTGGTCGCTTATTCAATTTAAGGGTTGTGAAGTAACGGCTAGTTTAAGGTAATTTTTACCTTGTGTAGCGTGGGCAGCGGCTGTCGGGCGTTTCTAGACTATTTCTGAGGTAGATTAAGTATGACTTTGCACTAGATCAGCTGAGATTAATTGATCGACGCGTGTACTGATTTCGGTTTGTTCTCAGCTATTGGAACATTGCTATCTAACAGTGTCTGAATATGAGCGTCAGGAAAATTAAATAATATTTTTTGTGAATAATATTTTTTATCTTAATATTAGGTCCTTACATATGAAATTGATGTTTTGCCGTACTGGCAAATTTGATCTCAAATATCTTCTCTTTGGTTAGGAATTCCAAATCCAAATTTATATAGCTATTTACTCATGTATTTGTGTTTTGAAAATTATAATTCATTTGTTTTTTCCTCAATTGTTTTTTTCTTTGCGTCACTCAGTTTACAAAATGAAAAACTTGAAATATCGCGTTATTTACGAGTACGAGTTCCACCGTGGCACCAGTGCTGCAGAAACGGCTCGAAGGATTAATGATGTGTATGGCGACGGTGCCGCAAAAGAAAACACAGTGCGTTTTTGGTTCCAACGTTTTCGTTCTGGAAATTCGACCTGCAGAACAAGCCCCGTGGACGGCCGGAGACCAAAGTTGATAATGAAGAATTGAAGGCTATTGTGGAAGCGGATCCATCGCAAACCACATCCAAGTTAGCTGCAGGCTGCGGTGTTAGTGATAAAACTATTTTAATCCACTTGAAGCAAATTGGTAAGGTGAAAAAGCTTGAAAGGTGGGTACCTCACGAATTGAGTGAAGCAAATCAACAAACGCGCGTTGACTGCTGCGTTGCATTACTCAACCGGCACAATAATGAAGGGATTTTAAATCTTAAATCTGGCCAGACGATTACGGCAGATGTCTATTGTCAGCAACTGCAAACCATGATGGAAAAGCTAGCTGCTAAACAACCGAGGATGGTTAATCGCTCTAGGCCACTGCTGCTTCATGACAACGCTAGACCACACACTGCACAACAGACGGCTACCAAATTAGAGGAGCTTCAATTGGAATGTCTAAGACATCCACCGTACTCTCCGGACCTTGCCCCAACAGATTACTATTTTTTTCGAAATTTGGATAACTTCTTGCAAAGGAAAAAATTCAACTCCGATGGGGCAGTCCAAACCGCCTTCAAAGATTTTATTGATTCCCGTCCGAATGGTTTTTTTAGTAAAGGGATCGATGAACTACCTATGAGATGGCAAAAGTGCAAAGATAGCAATGGTACAAATTTTGATTAAATAAAAATATTATAATAAAAAAAAATCGGCTTTATGTTCCTCCCATACTAAACGCCAATTTCATATGTAAGGACCTAATATAAACCCAAACTCTAGACAAATTTTTATTCTTCATGTGCCGTCATCTATCAAAGGTTGGCGATCATTCTGCCCTGATTTATCCTGTAAAATATCATTTGCATTTTATTTTATTTCAATTTTTAACACTACGCTTTACTACAACATGCCACGAAGCCCAATTAGTGTAGCAAAACACATTACAAACCAGTTTAGTTAAATTCTTATAGATGTATTGTGATACCCGTAGTATGAAAAGCCAATACTGTGCCCACTTGACTACGAGGACTTGGATATTAAAATACTTTTTGAAGCTGTGCATCCATAACATCTTATTTATTTCTAAACTCTGTTGCCTTCTAGCTTTCCTTCCACTTTAAGATGTAATAGATCATTTTTGATGTAGCTTTCCTTCGTTTTATATTAATTCTTAACTCATTTGACTTATACGTGCTTCTTCTTCTCCATCATCTTTAATGGTATATTGGTCAACCCGTCTTCTTTAGCTCACGCTAATATAGGCACATTTCAAATGCCTCCAGCCATTTAATGGTGGATTTCTTTAACTTCCAGATATCGACTACATACACCAGCCCCAGTATGGCGTAGAATTTTAATGCGTTTCATGTTATACATTTCTTACAAAAGAGATTCTTTATTTTCACAAAATTGATTCTATTCGATGAATTCTTCGATGAATTTCCAATTTCCATGTCTAGGTCTCAGTCCTCCATTAGCTAGCATTAGAGGTACTAAATCTTTCCACCCTTTTGACATCGATACCATCTATTGACAGATATCAATCATTCTCAGTTCTTGTTTATTATGAATTAAACTAAATAAACTATTGCAGCAGTATCTAAATGACAGCTCATTCGTTGATGGCCAGTCACAGATTTTTTTGCGTGGAAATCAATGACACTCGTGTACTTAGGTTCTGCTGTTGCTGCTTATGATGATGCTGCAGAGGTATGATTATATTAATCTAAACCTGTGCTAGAAACACAATCTTTCCAAAACAAATTCTGACAGCAAAAGATATTTAAGCTGTTCGTGGAATACTATCTTTTTTTTATTTTTAGAGAGAATTGCAAGAAACATTTTTTTAAATTTTACATGTCCGGAATACTTACTTTACTGCCAATTTAAGACTCTCAATTTGCTATTAAATAAATTATAATATTAAATAAGTTCTTCATAGTGCTGTTCGGTTATCGTACATTTTCCAGGCCCTTTTCTCACTTTTTTTATATTTTTTATTAAAAAACTTTTAACTACAAAATAATATGATAAGCTAGACCCATAAATAGTCTAATTCATTTTATTAGCTACCTACGACACAATTTATAATATCTTAAAAGGTCACTGTTAAATCACTTAATTAAAATGCTAAAGGAACAGCAAAACAATATAACAATTTTTATACAATAATTAAAAAGATTTCGCATTATCCTAGATAATATTATTATATTATTTAAAAATGTATATATAAAAATTACACATTATTTAGCATAATCCTATTTTTATACCTCTTCCAAATTGGGAGTGAGTATATTTCATATGGAACTGGATAATTTATTTTTCAGCTTGAGAGTTTTCACATTTCAACACATTTCAAAGTTGTCACTCCATATTTATTTACGATTGAAAGGATTTTTAAATTTAAACAAACTACACCTCTTGTATGTCTTTCATATGAAACTACTCTATTTGAAGCACTGTTACATTTTTTTAAAGCAAGAACAATAACTATCCGACACCAGAATAATGTACTCAATAGCAATCATCATATGATCATATATGTAAAAGTAAAGGCATATTATCATATTACCATATATGTAAAAGTAAAGGCGACCAAAAAAAATTATAAAATTATTTGAATGCAGTGACCGAGGATTACTAATTTAAAATTTTATAAATTAATTCTACATTTTATGTATCCATCCCTTCCAAAATAATGTTATCTGTAAATGTATGGGCTATGTTTCCTATAAAATGTCGGATTATTGCATTGAGTTTTTTTTTGGATATTGTTGCTTTTGCTTTCATACCCCACACATAGGCAATTTGCAAAGATTTGTAGGTTTTAATATTTGAAGACATCTTATAATTTTGTATCATTAGCAAGAGATTATTTATTATTAGATATTATATAAATTGAAGTGCATAAATGCATTCAGAAATAAGCTTTACGAAACTTCATATAAACCACAAGAAAATGTCTGATAAATTATATAAAAATGAAATTAAAATCATAAAAAATTTAGATTACTTTCAGAATATTTTGAGTTGTCCAAATTTTTTAGAATACGGTATTGGATTTTGTCCACCGGGACATCATTTATCAATCATTTATACATGTTTCATAGAGACGAAATTATTTTTTTTTTTGAAAAAGTAGGTATGGGAGTACTTCCATACCTACTTTTCCATAAAAACAGTATAATTTCGTCTCTATGAGACGTCTATAATATATCTCAATTTAGATAAATCTTTGTGTTTGTCGTATCATTTGCAAGCAGCACGCAGTGCACATTTTTCTGTAAACAACATTACAGGTGCGTTATTTGTCCGATGAACTATTTACGTATGTACGTATGGACTTGTCCTTGTGCAGTGTACGCATTAATATGTCTTACCGGTACCTGGAGCTGTCGGCTAATACCACTTCAACATTTTTACTAATTGACTATTCACGCTGCGACACAAAAAGTGTTTGGATGACGCTCGCACATTTGACAAGAATCATACATCGCAGCAGAACAACACTATTTAAATTAATCAATAATCATCCTCACAGATTATTAGTACGAACACCAACACATTCAAATATTCTCAATATCAAACGCAATCTCCTTTTATTAGTTTTATTTTTTTTAACTTTGTTTAATAATATCTTTCCTATATTTTCCGTCCAAACAAATAAAGCACAGAAGGCGAATTTTTGTGGAAATGCGTAGGGAACATTCGTGCATGTGAGAATTTATTCGCTGGCAGTCGTCTTCTGAGTGAAGAAGAGTAGTTAGTGCCCGTCGAATTATCAATTGTTGTGAAATGACGGAACAACATGAGGAGCGATACCGCATCAGATACCAAAAGCTTGGTGATAACCGAATGAATACCATTCGCAAGATCCAACAAGCTTTCAGAAACGATGCTATGAACATCTCGTGGATAAAGTAATGGTATCAATGGAGAGCGAACGGAGTCCCGATAGCCGGGACTCAAATAGCCGAAACAATAGTGTGATTGACCACATTCAGACTTTGGTCTTGATCATGGAGGACTTTGATCATGACGTATCCCCATCCAACAAATTTTGAACGAGGTAAGCGTTGTATAGATAAATTCAATTTTGACATTTGTACATACAGGTGTGAAGAACGTTTCCGCAAAATTCGTGCCGAATATAGACTGCTGGCAATAGAGCAGAAGGAACTCCCTTTGGAATTTCTATTTTTTGCATCTGATTTAGGCTTTCTTGGCCAAACACGACATTCCCCTGGTTTTTCAGGCTCTCTACTCTCCCTAAATACCTCCATAAGATATTGCCCAAGTAAAGTCCTGCGGAACGCGAAGACCCAGCTGAACACCATTCTGAATGATGCGTTCCAGACGTGTTTCCAACAATGGCAGGACCACTGAGAGAAGTGCAGTGCTTAATTAGTAAGTGCATTACCAAGGGAACTACTTTGAAGGAGATTAGAACGTGTTTAGTGTTCATGAATAAATGTGTTTCTGCCGACCAAAGATTCGATATTATTTTAAAACACCTCGTATTATAAATGAATTACTGTATTCATTATTAATTATTATATATATATATATATATATCATATTAGGTCCTTACATATGAAATTGACGTTTAGTATGGGAGGAACATAAAGCCGATTTTTTTTTATTATAATATATTTATTTAATCAAAGTATGTACCATTGCTATCTATGCACTTTTGCCATCTCATAGGTAGTTCATCGATCCCTTTACTAAAAAAACCATTCGGACGGGAATCAATAAAATCTTTGAAGGCGGTTTGGACTGCCCCATCGGAGTTGAATTTTTTCCTTTGCAAGAAGTTATCCAAATTTCGAAAAAAATGGTAATCTGTTGGGGCAAGGTCCGGAGAGTACGGTGGATGTCTTAGACATTCCAATTGAAGCTCCTCTAATTTGGTAGCCGTCTGTTGTGCAGTGTGTGGTCTAGCGTTATCATGAAGCAGCAGTGGCCTAGAGCGATTAACCAGCCTCGGTTGTTTAGCAGCTAGCTTTTCCATCATGGTTTGCAGTTGCTGACAATAGACATCTGCCGTAATCGTCTGGCCAGATTTAAGAAAGCTGTAGTGAACGACACCAGCACTAGTCCACCAAACGCTCACAAGTATCTTTTTTGGAGTCAATTTTCGCTTGGGGCATGGTTTGGCTGGTTCGGCAGGGTTCAGCCTATGCGATGAGCGCTTCCGATTATCGTACAGATCCACTTTTCATCACAGGTAATGATTCGATTTAAAATCCCTTCATTATTGTGCCGGTTGAGTAATGCAACGCAGCAGTCAACGCGCGTTTGTTGATTTGCTTCACTCAATTCGTGAGGTACCCACCTTTCAAGCTTTTCAACCTTACCAATTTGCTTCAAGTGGATTAAAACAGTTTTATCACTAACACCGCAGCCTGCAGCTAACTCGGATGTGGTTTGCGATGGATCCGCTTCCACAATAGCCTTCAATTCTTCATTATCAACTTTGGTCTCCGGCCGTCCACGGGGCTTGTTCTGCAGGTCGAAATTTCCAGAACGAAAACGTTGGAACCAAAAACGCACTGTGTTTTCTTTTGCGGCACCGTCGCCATACACATCATTAATCCTTCGAGCCGTTTCTGCAGCACTGGTGCCACGGTGGAACTCGTACTCGTAAATAACGCGATATTTCAAGTTTTTCATTTTGTAAACTGAGTGACGCAAAGAAAAAAACAATTGAGAAAAAAACAAATGAATTATAATTTTCAAAACACAAATACATGAGTAAATAACTGTATAAATTTGGATTTGGAATTCCTAACCAAAGAGAAGATATTTGAGATCAAATTTGCCAGTACGGCAAAACGTCAATTTCATATGTAAGGACCTAATATATATATATATACGTAATATATAATAAGTTAGTGGCAATTGGTCATCAGCACTTGGCACTCAAGGTGTAAAAGGTAATTTTATTTAACAACAATTGATTTATTAAAAAAAACTAACCCATAAAAGCCAAATTTTTATCATACTCCCTTTCTCATTTACTAGTGGAAACTGGTTTGGCGCTTAACCTACGCGTTGGGCTTCGGTCGCTACGAAAGGGAGTAATATAAAATTTCCGAAAATCCAAAATTATACTATAATCAGGTTTAGTGTCTACTAGATGCGTCGAAATATTTTCATACAACTGAGTAAGTTGTATGAAAAAACCATTAAAAATTTCTAAAAATCAAAAATTATACTATAATTATTATTTTTTTAACGAAAATTTGATAGATTGATCGTCGCCACGAGTCTGTTTGCAAAGTTTCAGCTCGATTGGATCACGGGAAAAGGGTTAAAAATCGATCCAAAGTTTTTGCGTCAATCAGACCGACGCCACGAGTTAATATAAAGGGAGTAAAAATTCAAATATACCATGCATTAAAACGTGAAATAAAAAAATATAACATTGGCAACAGATTTATATGGAAGTAGAATAGACTTTCAGCAGTTATTAATTTATTTGAATATTGCATCATAAATCATAAGAATTAACTTAAAAAGAGAAATATTAATAATTATGGCACACCAATAATATAATTTGTAAGTTCATATTAACACCTGTGTCTCTAATGAGCTAATGACAGACATGATAATGTATGCTTTTTAGTAAAAAAAATATATTTCTCGTGTTTAAAAATGGAGTATTATCATCTCAGTATTACAGTCCAAAAAAGTCAACGATGGGTATTCACAAGTAAAATTTCAAAATATGTATTTTTATTGTTGATTACTACTATATTTATTTTGTAAAAAATAATTTAAATTGATTTAAAATGTTGTCACTACTATAGTTTCGAGAGGAGTAGTCTCTTTAATCAGAGATGAAAAATAAATTATATAATCATATTTCACAATAAAGTAACTGCCATATCGACCAATAATATTTTCTATTTTATTTTTTCAATTGATTCAGCAACATTGTAGATTGACATTTAAAAAAAAATATTGATTTTATTATTTGTATATATCTACTATTTTTATTTGATTAATTATACCAACATGTTTCAGAAAAACCTTTCCATGGTCAGGGCGTTGTATAACTGTCAAAATATCACTGAAATGTCTTTTGTTTCTTATTTTTCTAAATTATTTGAAAAATTATTTTAAAATATTATTACTGAAGTTCTTGATTACTCGCAATTATTGAAATTTTTTTTAGAATTGGGCTAGTAGTTAAATTTAATTGATTATTAATAATATTTTGTTTACTATTACACGCTTTACTAATTTCGAATGATAGTTCTAAATTTTTAGTTTTTCTGAATTTTCAAATCATTTATTAGAAAATGATCATGGCTTTAATAAAAAAGTAGATATATACAAATAATACAATCAATTTTTTTCTTTCTATTTTGTATTTCAAATTTGTATTATATAATTTTCCTCCATTTCTAAATCTTTGTGAAGGGCATTAAAAAATTTAACACCTGGTTACCTAAAATGGTGCTGGGCTATACCTGTTCGACGCATATTCTTTCGTTGGTGGCGTTTAGGGATATAAACACATAGAAACAATGTGACTCGTACGCACCGCTCACACATACTAATTCGATTGTCTTTCTCAAATGGAAAGAGGTATACATTAACTATCAATTGACTAATGCTTGAAAAATATGAGCGACAATAGGTATGTACAATTCTTTTCCGAGCATCACTTTGTCCTATCAGGGCGCCAGGATCGGCAGCGCGCAGTGCGGAGCGCACAGTTCACCGAGCAACTAAACTTATTTTATCTCGTGCGACTGCGAGAGGACATCTGCCGGGCTGCGACCACACTACACTGTACATATTAAAATTAATGAAGACACATTTATTTCTGCAACCCGGGTATTAGGAAGAGGAAGAACTGAATGCACACGTGCCAATTTAAAACAAAGTATGTCTGCGCAGATATGAGTATTCAGGAAATAATTAGTATGTAAAAAATGTACCGATTAATTACTTACATTGAATGCAGTAATGTTAGATTTATACCTAATTGGTATACGCTGTACGTTTGTACAATCTTCTGATGAAAATATTTGTACCAGAAATATAGATTCTCTTCATCTTCTTTAGTGGCCTTGGTCCATAACTGTAGTCACAACAGAAGGCCATCCATCTCTTAAATTGCATTTTTTATATTTCTTTACTTATTAAATAATACAATTTATCATTGACTAATATTAACCATGCAAATATTAAATTTTATATAATAATTCTGCGATGAGACGGCTGCACTTCTTCTTGTACATGATAATATTCCGTTTTTATAAATCGTCTGGTAGATTATTGTATTTCTGGTTTTGTGGTCCAGTCTGCGAGACTTTGCTTACCTACACAGATCTGTCTTGACATTTTTCGCCATTTCGCTAATGGTCTCCGTCATCGGTTTTCGCTTTCTATCAATCTGTTGATTTATATGTTGATCGGTGATTCTGCAGCCTGCGACAGCTCAGCAGGGGTTGTGAAAGCCTTGTATTCGTTCATTCTTCAGGCAATCTACAATACATAGGCTAACCAAAAACTATCCTAATGCACGACATAACACAGGTTTTATACAACATTATTTTATCCTCAGAGAACCTATACTATTTTCCAAAGCCAGAATTAGTCTCACAACACTTTTCTCTTGAATTTGCCAAGAAGATACATCTTGGTTAATATTTTGACTTTGTTCAAGATTCAAGATTTATCTAAAACAACTTTCTTGCGATCTTTTTATGTATAGAAATATCGACTGCACACCTTTGTGTCAGTACTTCTCACTCGGTCCAATCTTGTCTTTAGGTACTCTCGATAAGGTTTTTTTTTTAAACCGTGTATTAAAGTGAGCCTGTAGACAGATTCAATTGTAAAAAATAAAGGTTTACTATTATTTTAACATACCTCGTATGTGATATTCAGTTTCATTTGTACTGTGTTTGCGATAGTCGCACTTAATCTTATGATTCGGTACTCCAACTCCCGCTATCACCTTCGTCATATTCAAACTTTCATCAAATTATACAGACAATCTTTAGAGAACCAAAGCGCAATACATGAATAGACACTTCTTGCTTTATTTGCCTAAATTTTACAATATTTTCATGAATGTTATTATATAAAGAAATCAACATTACAATAAAATACAAAATGTGATAATCCATCATCAATACTTCCTCCTCTTTCTAAGGCCGTGTTGCCTTTTGTTGTTCTTTACGTATTATAATAGGTATCGACTAATGTATCAACTCTTTTGTGGTATTTCACGGAAATAAAAAATATTTGGGTTGAGGGGCCAAACTAAAATGATTAATTTTGACTGTATCTTACAGATTCTTCCTTTTTTGCTCGAATTATCAGTGAAGCTATAGCTAAAATAGTAAACAGCTGCATTATTCATCGATCCCGATGTTCCGTACAGTAGTCTGGTGACTCCAGCCTGAGCCGGGAGGATGCAGGGGAAGAGGTTATCTCGGCCGCATCTCGAGACAAGCGGGCGCGGGTTCACTCTACTTTACGTACACTAACAGACTCCATTTCTATTATTGAGCTCTCAGTGGTTTGTATAAAATGATCTCTCTCTTCCTGATTTAAATTTAAATAATCCGTAAGTACAATATTTCATAATAACACTTATTTTTAAATTTATATTTTCACAGGATGGTGGTGGTGGAAGACAAATTAAATACTTAAAATCAATTAATGTTATTCATTTAAGTCATTGAACACGAATTTAATTTGAGCACTTCTTTGTGGATTACTTTATACTCTTTCCAGAATATTTGCAGGTCTGTTGAACACTCGGTAGATACTGTCATAATTTATTGTCGCTGTTCGCACTGAATTATCGCTTTGCTTCTTTTTCTCGTTTCACTTTCTATGGTCTCGTCTCGCTTGTCAAAATCAATTTTGTTCAACGGGCGCTTTCCGCGTAATTTATGAGTGCCCGAGTTCCAGAAACATCTGACGTGTTTTGGTGCATACGAGTTTCTTCCAGAATATTTCTCTCTGTCATGGAAGTTGCGATTACGGTCCATCCTCCTCGATTCTTAGAATTTTGCGACAATATTGTGAATTTGATAAAATTTATTCATATTAATTATATATCGGAAAGTTTGTTTAACTCATGCCTCAAAATCGCTCCAAAAACGGTAACCTCTGACGTGATATTTTACACAGCTTATCCCATTTGAAATTTCTAGATCAACCCAGTATTTTCAGCTCTCAACGTCATTTCCTTTATGAAATATGAAGCTTAAAATTATTCATTTTTCTTGTTCCATATTTTTCAACAAGATGAAAAATTTCGAAATAAAATGTTTTTATAGAAGAGACCTTTATTTTAATGTGTTGTGGCTTGTTTTGCATAAATAATATTAACAATGACTATATGCGAATCATTTTTTTCAGTTTTATTTAGTGAAATATAAGAGAAATACAAGAATTCGATTCTAGAGCGAAGCCAGGTAGTAAAAATAGTTTAATCAGCAATACCTTCCTATTGCTTTAGGAAAGCTGACCTAGAAAACAGATTGCATTAGGATGTCCAGCTAGTATTTATTGGGTCAGCATTTTAGATCAGCTTTTTATATAAAAATATGAACAGCGTTTATATTACAATACAATAAGTAGATAATAAAATAGACAGTATTTTACAGAACAAGGATTTTCAATCTATAATAAAATATGTGCGCATAAGAACCAATAAAATGGAGAGACATTTCTAAAATGCGCTCACTAGAAAAATACCACTATAATTAAAAGTTTTATTTTAAAAACTCTATTTTACGTAACAATAAATAAGGCGATACTCATGTATACTTAATATGGATCAATATATTATTACAAATCTACAATTTTATTTTACATATAATTGTAAGATGTTGTACTTTTATACAACTTTATTTTAGAAAAATATAGTAATAAAAAAGTAACCCATAAAAATCAAGTTTTTACTATACTCTCTTTCTTTTTAAAATTTAACAATAATTAAAGACGAATTAACACATATAACATAACACTAAACTTACAGAAATTTAATATATTTCTAAAATGTCAGATGTTTTGAGATGTCAAGATTTTGATAGATTCATTTATCATTATATCGTACCTTATGAATTTCCAGCGTCAAATGATTTAGTCAGAATCATATTTGTAATGTAATGTAATGTAATGTAGTAATGTAAGTAATGTAATGTGAGTAATGTAGAATTCTTCAAAACTAAGCAGAAATCTAAAATAAATAAATTATTATTTGATTTTTTCCCAAAAAACCCAATTTTGCTGTCATCTGTGAACCAATTGTTTTGTAAATTTTCGAAATTCGTAGTGATGTACCTATTATACCAACGGAGTAATTAAAATTTAGAAAATATTCCGCGACGTTGCTAATCAAACTTTTCTAATGATTCCAATTTGAAAAAACCAATAAAATTTCTAAAAATCCGAAATTATACTATAATTATTAATTTTTTTTAACGAAAATTTGATAGATCTTCTTGATCGTCGCCACGAGTCTGCTTGCCAAGTTTCGGCTCGATTGGATCACGGGAAAAGGGTCAAAAATCGATTCAAAGTTTTTGTTGACGGCAAGTCGGCAAGCAAGCAGACGCCACGAGTTATAATATAAAGGGAGTAAAAATACTTTTCAGTAAGTTACATTTCATTCATTTCACGTTATTCTTATAAACTTGAAAGAAGCCTTAACAATGGGACGAGCGGACGGCTTCAAGTTGTGTCACTCATAGTGTCAAAATTTTTGATAGAAATCAAGACATGCCTTTGTGTGCATTTATGAACAATATTATTATTTTATCCCCCTTAGTTGATTCCGTTTGATGTTAAGATCTCTGGAACACTTCTTAGATGAGATATTTTTATATTTCACTTATATATTACGCGTATAGGTAGGTATAGGTTTTGAATTTTTTTACTATAGTAATACAATTATTTTTAAATTAAAATAAAACACAAATCACTTTTTTTCACAATTTTATTTGATAAAAAATCTAAGTGTTTCGAGTACACTCTTTTCTTGTGACGAATTAATTATTTAAGTTTTAATATTTAAGTATGATGTAAAATGATTAAAAATCATACTTAACATAGTTCTATATAACATAAGTATACAGGGTTATTTGTAAAACTTTAATAACCTCGCAGGACTATACTCCTGCCTTGAATATGAGTCGAAAATGTTCAAGCTATCATGACCTAATATCAATAGTTATGGAGATATGCGACATTAAAATTTTCATTTTTTTTTCAATATTTCCGACTTATTTCTTGTAAAACGTTGGACTATCATTATAGTAAATAATATAAATTACGAAAAATTCATTCGTTACAATACAAGTTAAAAAGAATGATTAAAACCCTGAAAAAATTCCAATTGGAATGTTTTCCAATCGGAATTTGAAGGTTTTTATTTTTTTATTTGGCTTGTATTAAAGGAAATGATTTTTTCATGTTCGATATAAGTTACTGTAATGATAGTCCAACGTTTTACAAAAAATAAGTCAGAAATATTGAAAAAAAATGCAAATTTTGATGAGGCATATCTCCTTAACTATTGATATTAGGTCATAATAGCTTGAACATTTTCAACTCATAATCAAGGCAGGAATATAGTCCTGCGAGGTTATTAATGTTTTCCAAATAACCCTGTATATGTGATATTCAAGTGATCTGATGAAATTTTAAAAATTCAATTATTAATGTTCCATCGATATTATAACATTGTAAGCAGATAGCTACGAATTCTTCGCAAAACGACACTTAAACACTTCTTGTACATTGGTAAAAAGTATTATTTATACGTTCCGAGCTCCCATTCGACAAATACTCAACATCTGCATAGTACAGCGGGACGGTGTGGCTGAAATATTGCTTGTCGATTTATGTTTATGGCCCCGCGAACATAACAATCTGGTCCACCCGGTACTACCGGGTTACGCCGCTTAATAAAGCGCGGAGCGAGCTGCCGCTGTATTTTCTCCGACGAATCTTCATTTTCTCTCCGCGCAGGTCCACAATGTTCGTCAATGTGCGGCGTCCATAGTTGACACAAAAACATCAACAATTGAATTTTTGTATTCATCAAGTCTTGTCACGGGGGAAAGTCCGTGATATATCGCTGTCGTGTCGATAGTTTTTACAGTACGTATTCCGATTCAATCATTTTGTAACAAAAATCATTTAAACATTACTGTAGGGAAAAAAATGTTAACAGGGTTATTTGGAAAACATTTACCTCGCGTAACTGTATTCCTGCTTTAATTATGAGTCAAAAATATTCAAGCAGCCATGACCTAATATCGATAATTATGGAAATATGCGACATCTAAGTTTGCATTTTTTGTAAAACGTTGGAATATCATAACAGTAACTTATAACAAAAATGAAAAATTCGTTCCCTTAATACAAGTCAAATAAAATAATAAAAACCTTCCAATTAGAAAACATTACAATTGGAATTTCTGTAGGGTTTTTATCATTTTATTTAACTTGTTTTGAAACAAATGAATTTTTCGTAATCGATAAAAGTTACTGTAATGCTTACTCAATGTTTTGTAAAAAATTAAGTCAGAAATATCGAATTAAAAAATGCAAACTTTGATATTGTAAAACTCCATAACTATTGATATTAGATCATGACTGCTTGAACATTTTCAACTCATAATCAAAGCAAGAATATAGTCATATTATTATAAAACTGAGGTTATTAATGTTTTTCAAATAACCCTGTATTTATAGAGGATGTAACAGAACTAGTCCACAATTAGTATTGAAGCAAAGAGAATGAGTATTATTATTTACTCGAAACTTCGGGAGTTTTATAAAATATATGTCATCAAATTTGGATCCTGACGTGAGAGAGTGAAAGCAAGAATCTATATTGCTGCACTGGTGGGCAGAGTGAGAAATGCCAGCGTGGGGCACACACGCGGCATGGCGCCCCTACTCCTTCATACAGAGAAATCACAAATGGGGCGACTTGGACACGTGCTAAGAATGCCAGAAGAACGAGTACCAAGAAGTATCCTCTTGGCAACCCCGGAAGGAAGGTCGCCCCAGATTAAGCTGGGAAAAACAACAATTAAGTGTACGAAACAGGATGGGTTGACTGGTTAACACATACGGAAGCAGCACAAGATAGGGGAATATAGAAGCACCTTGTCGAGTCCATGGACCCCCGACCTTACTAGGACAAGGACATGAAGATAATGATGAAATCAGCTTAAAGTATTATATAAAAAAAAAACTATAATTCGGGGTACTAAGGAAACATGCTTCCACTAATCTAAATCTAAACATGTAAAAAAAATTAAAATGAATACAGGTTAAAAAAAATAATTTATAGGTTCCCAAATAAAATATTATAAATTTCGGAAATTATTATATTAAACTAATTTTTACAGTGTATATTTTTCTACATATTAATTTTTAATTTATTTCTGCACTGGTTAATCCGCTGCCCAGTTAATGCAACCTTGGATATTTTAGCATCAGTCGTATTAAGAAAAATTGAATACGTAGGGAAGGTGACTGTGTACATTGAAAAATGTTTATTTTCCCACAACATTAAGAATTTCATTTTCAGGTTACCTAGTAAGTCTACACGTGCGTTTAAAAGTTCGCCGATGAAAGAAATTATTACAAGATTCCGATATTTAAATTGCATCCGCACAACATTTGGAAAGGCATGCGGTTCGAGGATGGACTCGGCAACTGCGACAAGACTCATCAGGAAGAATCATGGCTAACGTCATGATTCATAAATTAGGGCCCACGGAAGAAGAAGAGAATTATTTTAATGGTAAGGCTTTGCTCTCAAAACCCATGGTGACCGGTACAGAATTAAGGAGTAACGTGCAAATATTTCGTTGTCTTTCATATTATATATTTTACGCAGATTAGAATGGCCAACTAAGCCATGCATAAAAATCTCCAAAACCTAATGCCAAAGCTTAACCCGTATATCACTAGTTCAGCCAAGAGTAGTTCCGCCTATGAGGCACTTTTGTGTCACAGTAGGGTAATTTCACATTTTTTTTTTATAGAAAAATCTTAACTTTGGTTTAAAAAATACGTTAATAATAAAGATTTTTTTATATAATGTATATTAACATTAAGAAACGATTTTGAAAATAAACTCCCGCCAAAATGCTTATTTTCGCAGGTGACGTCGTGTGTCAATTTTTATGTCCATCTGACCATCTGACGTTTTACACGCCAACATTAAGGTATCAATTTTTGGTGAGTTATCCGTGAAGTGAAAAATCCGTCTTCCATTATTTTGAATATGTTTCTTTTATTAAAATAGGTCACAAACACCGCAAAATCTACGTAAACACGAGTAAAAACAAAACAGTGACGAAAAGTGACCATAGAAACGAAACAAATTACAGTGATAAACACCGTAGAATAAAATTTGCTTTATCTATAATTTCTGCTTAATGACATCACGACCAATCATATCGCGTTTTAATGGAATCGTATTTTTTAAGTTTTTTCTTATAAAAAATCTGAATGAAAACATTATCCCACAACACCCATACTGAGTTACAAAATATGATTAATTTTTTTGAATCTATTTGGTTTATTTTCATATATGTATATCTGTATAATGTGAAATTACCCTATTTCGGAACACTATTACGCAGTATTATATCATCGTCCCAAAGAGATCATTTCCTATGCGCAACTTCTTCGTACGATACGGATCGGAGGAGTATTTTATAATAAAAAGTGAATACACCTGAAACAATGCCAGGCGGACGACAAAAAATACAATGCAATATTAAATCCTTTCGCCATTCATACGGGCCATATAAAACGTTATTTATTTACAAGCGATCCTGCCTCTTGCCTCTCGGTACATCGCGCGAGATTCATCTGCGCAGGGCGTCGGCAACCGGTGGATGCTGGACTAGGCGTTTACTTAAATTATCTTTTTATTAAACTGTAAAGACATCAGATATTTGAAATTGTATATTTGAAAAAGCTACTACAAAAACAATGAAAGCATCCTTCCAGTGCTCACATATGGCTACTAAATATTTATTCTCAATAAATACAGGTGCAAAAACAATAAGGTAAGGCTTGTAAATGTACGTATTGGGTATCAAGCGAAGAGACACGAACAGGATAAAATATCAAATAAGAGTAGGTACTTTATATTATTATAAAAGTAAAAAATGACTGGCAATTTTAATGGGCAGAACAGATAATCACTGGAAGACTGCATTCTTTCACTGTTCCAGTATCATCCGATGGGTCACCAAGCGAGCGACTTGATCACTAGACCGACACGATGCTCTTTTTATCATGTACCGTATTTTAGAATGTTTCATGCATGATTTTATTCTTTTCCGAGCTGTCAAACATAACTTTACTTAACTTTTGCCTAAAATGAGTAAATTAAGCTATGATTTGAGGTTTTCAGATTTAAATCTTGGCTGTTGTATATTTTTGCTCTATGAAATATTGCTATTTTTGATTCTAACTGAAATCTTTTTTGCAAAAGATTTATTTTTGGCACAAAATATTTATAAAGTGGATGTGCCTCCACTAAGTCTGGGTATGTTGCTTGCTTATGATATTGTTTTAGATTGTAAGAAGAGTATTTTATATTTTCGACTCAAGAAAATAATGATATCATAAATTCGATCCGATTCTTATCCCGTTTGCATGTAGGTACGTTTAACAGGGTGTTGGTGATGGTCCATTGTCGTGTTCTATATCAACGACAAATTTGTTTACAAAAGTGCATATTATCTTCACTTATAGTAAAATTTCAATTCATATTCTCGAAATTCTTTTTCGAATTATTCACTTGAATTCATTAATTAGGTGGGATGGAAAATAATTGCCGATTTTTGGTTTTGTTTAAGTTTTAATTACATTAATTTATCGAGCTTTATTAATACTTCTGGCAGTTTTAAGTGGTTTAGAACAGTTGAATGACCCATTTGCTTTAACTATTCGACATTTTTTTCTGGTCTTACAACTTCGAGTTTATTTGACGTTTGTCTTAATATAATTCTCAAATAGGATTAGAAAATGAAAATATATTTTTTAGTTCGATTTATTTTCGCTTTTTGTTGTGTTTATATAATTTATATAAAAACAACAAAAATGTTGCTTCAACCTAATAAGCTTCTCAAGCTCTTCAAGCTTCTTCTTCAGGCTTTCAGTTGGTCCATATCAAGGATTTTTTTTATTGTTAACAAAAAAATATTTACAGGAAGAAATCCTGATGATTTCTCACTTAGGCTAGGCCTGTTCTAGGGAAACCGTCTCACATTTTAATGTAATATCTGTTATATTATATTGATTCCTATGGCCTTCTTCATTTCCAAAGCTTTCGTTCTCAGCATTAACTTTCTGGAACCACTATCTTACCGTACATCGGTCACAATGGTGTAAAGGCATCGTTTAGTTAAGGAACAGTTTATGCTTCTTTACCACTCATTTTGAACACATAACAAAATATTGTTCATATTTGATTCTTTTTTTCCCGTCTATTATTCAATAATTCATCAATATCGATGTGACCAAAATTCAAACCAAAAATAAAATTATATTAATATAAACAAGATAAAATGACTTTCATTGAAAAAAAATGTTAAAAGTTATCAAACAAAATCCACAATTATATTCCTGCCAAAGTAATGCGTATAAAAGTAGAACTTCAAGAGAAAGTAAATATTTATTCTGAATGATTCTTCACACAGGAATCATGTAAAAATGTGTAAAATAAGAATTTTAGATTTGGAATAACGTAAAATAAATTTATTCGTAATAGTAGAAGATGACTGACCAGGGCCCGCTGCAAGAACAAGGTAACACTGGTAGCTCGGCTGGACGGCGGGTTAAAAAACGTCTCAACTCTGCTTGAAATAGTTGGTACTTTTCCGTTTCACTGAACTAAGTCCAGGTTTTTAGAAAATTGGAATAAGTAGTCAAATTCTTACTTAAAAATCCATCAATACATTTTAATTTGTGTTCAAATTTCCATGGATCCCTAACAAATTTTGTTAATGCTTCCGAATTTTCATTTTATTACCAAAAATAACCAAAATATTACGGTATTTATGAGTATGAACATAATTTATGAAGGTAAATACTATTGCAACGTCATATCCGTATTTCTCTATGGAGTCAAAATCTTGCGTTAAAATAAGCCATTATCATCAAAAGTCTGGAAACCTTTGTGGTTTTAAAGGTACCTGCATAAAGTAGTAAAGAAAATAAACTAATAACAACTATCAAGCTACATACTTCGGACACATTCTCTGCAATAATAGGGAAGAAAGAAGGCAGCAGAAGTACCGATAGAAAGAGGTTGTCACGGCTACATACTAACCTCAGAAAATGGTTAAATATTCAAAATGCTGGTGATTTTATACGTATTTTATAGGATAAGTCACAATACTGAACGTTTTGCGCCAATCTTCTATAGAAACGGCACAAGTAGAAACAAAAAAAGGTCGTGGTAGTTATTTTCTTAGACTAAAAAATAATTTCTCATGTTCATCCTTGATGCACGTCGTCCATCTGCAAGCTTGTGAGATATAACATTTCCTGTGGGCCATTTGCGGTTTACGCCGAATAAATATGCAACATGTTATAACAATGTAGGTACTCGATGGAAAATAAAAGTATTTCACTGAAATACGATAATTTAATTCTGAAAACTCGACGCAATCGTTCAGTATTCAAATGGTTTTATGGAAATATCCGTAATTTAGTGAAAATTAGTAATTTGCGCAAACTTGTTTTTGTCGTTTGTTTATATTGTTCGGTTTCTTTTTTTAAAAAAATCTATAAAAACGATATGATTACAAAATGAAATAAAACGATTAAACAATTTATGATGCAACCAAATTTATAAAATTAATTTGAAGCACAAATGATTACATCATGTTTCAAATAAAACATCGCTTAACTGGCCACCTCGGCTTCCTTTACAGGAATGAATTAATGTGTATCGTTAATGCAGCGTTTGATATTATATTTTATATCATATATTTGCGATTTCTTTGTATAAGCTAATGATTTCAAATAATCCCACAAAAAATAATCCAAAGCAGAGTTAAATTACAAATTCTGGAGGCTCTGTGACAGTTGAATTTCTTGAAATTATTGATTCGCCATACTTTTCTTGCAATAAGTTTCATAGTGACATTATTAGCAGTATAATATGTGACACCATCTTATTGGTGAAAAAAATATGGTGCGATAATACCACCATGCAAAAAAATAAAACAAACAGAGCAACGGTTTCTCTTTAATCTCTTGTGGATTCATTTCTACCAAAACGAGAGTTTTGCTCATTGACAAAGCTTATTAACAAATATCATTATTACTAAAATGTGCTTTATCCAAAAAGATTTTTTTTTATCAAAATTCAAAACGATCAATTTTAAGTTGATTCTAGAGCTTCAGTTCTTGTATCAACGCAATCTAATAATTGAAAATCTCAAAGTCCTGGTCAAACGTTATGCATGTGTATCCTTAACTATGGTGTATTGTAGGAGTTTGTTTAATTAATTAATAAATAAAAATCTAAAATAAGCCGATGCAAGGACGAAGCTATTTATATGAAAAACCTTTACAAAAGTCTCTTATACGATGGCCCAGCACTTACGACCTGTATGAGCTGGCTTAAGTGGTCGTCCGATGAAATTCCATATCCACACATTATCAAATTTTTGAAAGTATGTTCCAAATCTGGGAACCTTCGTATAATTGATTGGACTATGCTAGAGACACTCTGGTCTTTTCTCATGAATTTGTATACATAGATTTTGCAGCTAGTAATTATACCTACCTCTATATTTTTAAAGTAATCACATTTCTCTGTAAATAGCTTCGTCTCTGTGAGATATCATCCTAATTAAATAATAATCCCGCAGTGGATAAATCCAGTAATTGTATTCTCAGAACATATGCTACAATATGATGACTTTGACATTTTAAAATAATAAATATAATTCCTAATGAAGAACCCTTTACATCTAATTATTAAAAAAAAAATTACTTACAGGTCCACCCCTAGACACCGCGCCTCTAGATATTTCCACAGGACAATAATTAGAATAACATGTTAAATATTTGTATAAGCTTTTATCAAAGCGATAGGCAAAATACATTTTTATCAGTTTCTTTCATTTTCAAAACAGTTAGAAAGAGAAAAAAACGAACATCCTTACATTTTCATTAGTTATGTATCTCATTGAACCTGCACAGCACTCTTTTTACTCCCTTTCTTTTAACTCGTAGCGTCTGCTTGTCTGCTTGTCGGCTTGTCTGCTTGTCTGTCGAAAAAACTTTGGATCGATTTTTAACCCTTTTCTGATCCAATCGAGCCAAAACTTTGCAGGCAGACTCGTGGCGACGATAAAAATGATCTATCAAATTTTCGTTTAATTTTTTTAAATTATTATAGTATAATTTTGGATTTGTATAAATTTGAACGATTTATATATCGTGGAGTAGGCATGATACCTATTTCAATGAGAAAGGGAGTATAATAAAAATATGGATTTTATGGCTTAGTTTTTTATAAAACGGAGTCAAACCTCTTATTCATTCATTTGTCGCCAGTATTGTTTTTTTGAGATTCACTTATTTTCTTTTATCGGGTGCTTCATTTGGCAAACAGGCAGTGCTAATATGTACAATTCTTTTGGTATCGCTAACAAGTTTCACACATTTTCATAAAGATTAACACAAAATCTTTTTAACTCGTATTTTCACAATTTTTTGGGATTTTTAAATACATTTATTGTATATTATATGTGTCTATGGAACCCTCTGTGTGAAATTAAATGATATAAGAGGCTTTCCTTTACTATAATATGAATAGAGAAGATTCAGATTACGTGTGTAATTTTATAATGTATCCTGAATATGAATTTTAATAATTATAAACAAAATAATACTTGGATCCTAACTACTCAATGATTAAACAAGATTATATTTGGAGAATCGCTGCCGTGAAGGGACCAACTTATCTACGATATCTTGCGACCTCAAGAGATCCGACTGGAAAGCACACAACATCCTCCTCTATGGAGAGACGTACGAAGGCGAAATCTCGCCTGTCGGGCCGACTCGCTACCTTTTTGTCGTGGATCTCCTTTCATAATAATTCTTTTCGGTTGAACGGCACACACATGTGTGTGTTTTTTGTTCCGTTTGTCCATACCGATGTTACATTGTGTAACTCTTTGTGAATTGAGACGGAACTAAAAAGTTCTCAAAGGTAGACCATAATTCAAGCTTTATGTCTTCGGCAATATGACGTGGAATTAATCTTCAATTATGTTACTTTTGATGTCGGGTCGGCGGAATACTGCCTTCTGTGCGCTGTCCACACAAAACTGGTCGGCGGCGGCAGTCGGCACCGCGACCACTACCACTACCACACTACCACGACCGGAGGAAGGTGGCACGTACATTTGAGGACCGAGTTATGAACCGTATCGAATGATAAGAGGACTTCAACGTGACGTTTGTTTTATTATTTTCAACTCCACTATTCAACTAAGAGCGGAGACTCTATTTTTACGGAGAGATTGAAATACTCAATAATAATAAATAAAACATCATTTTTAAACCTTCAAAAATAAGGCAAACCGGGCGGGTAGGTCTGCTTGTACATTCGTGTATGTATTTCAAAGTTTTTGATCAAAAAGTTTGAGTAGCTTGTTGGTGTAATGGTTATGAATCTCGCCTTGTGATCCAGTGGTTGGTGGTTCGAGTACCATTCCAGAACACTAGCAAGTTAGGCTTATTTTCATAACACAAGTGTTTAGCTTATTTTGAAAATAGTAAGAACATTAATGCGAACAGATGCACCGACATCAAATTGCGACGCAGGGAATGAAAGTTTATAATATAGTACGAATGAAAGTGCGCACATCGTTGTCACTCTGCCTGTGCGATTTTTGTATGTTGTAGAGAGTAGGTACCTAAAATTTAAATATGGGCATTATTAGTTTAGAGGACGTAACTTTTCTTAAAATGTCACTCAAATATTTTAATATAATGGATTGAGATATTTAAAATTGTCTTCCTTTGTTGAAGACAACACATAGGGACAAAATATAGGGTGGTCTATATATTTGTGCACTTTTAAAAATTAAAAATGTTTATTCAACATATATCTCACTCTGTACTCTATAGAGAGCTCCGCTCTATAGCTAGAGCTATAGAGAGAGAAAACTCTATAGAGCACAATTGGGAAAAACATCTTAAATATTCACCATCCCACCGCTGGCATTCCTCGAATCTGGCACCTACGTAGGTAGAAACCTAAGAAATAAGGACCGATAATGTTCTTTGACTTTCATGAACTAGCCACCCAAACTGTTACTTTCGGAGAATGGAAAGACCTTTGAAATTTGAGTTCGTAGTTTTCTCTACTCCAGAACCTGCAATTGTGCTTATTAATATCCCCGTTCAAAAAGAAATGAGCGTCGTCGGAGAACAAAATGTCGTCGATATTGGTTGAATATTTTCTCAGTGAATTTTTTTTCGTAAAATCCAATCATTGGGTTTTAATCTTACACAAATTAGATCTAACTGGGTGCAGTTTCAAGTCCAGTTTCAAAATTCGACACAAAGTTTATCTTGGTATCGCATAACACTTGCAAATCGACAAGCCTTCTTGTTGTCTTCTTATACAGACTCGTTAATTTGTGCGACATTATCTTCGCTTTTCCTGTTCCATGGCCGCCCGGTTTTCTTCTTATTCAGCATTTAACTGGTCTTCTCGAGTTTTTGAACTAACGATTAAATTAAATTAATACTCGGACATTGACTCGTACTGTTTAATCTATAGTTAGTCCGCGCGCCCTTCCTTTGCGCGTTTCTTGCGCAGAAGCCATTTAAAAAGTGCAAAAACTTGACCAATTGAAAAAAAAGAGGCATCCTCTACAGTGTAGAACTTTTTTAAAAAAAATGAAAACATTTAATAAAGTAATATAGATATATATATATTCTATATATATATATATATATTTCCAAAAATACCAGACGTCGATGTTGCATGCATTCACAACATTGTATTTATTTTATTTCTGGTATTGATGGTTATGGCTTGGTAAACTTGCTAAAATAAAAGGCCAAGCTTCGGAGAAACGCATTAAATAACGTGTGTTAGTAAATTTAGTAATTTGTTTGGGTATGTAGAAAGATTGAATTCATTATAAATATTTAGTTATCATTAGTAGTAGTAAAATAAAGACACTGTAAAACCAAGACTCAAATTTTCAAATAAAATTATTGATGGATTTAACGTTGTAGAGATTATTCACAATGATCATAAATTGGGTGAAAAAAAAACTATCAACCTTTACATATAATTCAATGTATAATTTTATATTTTACTACTCGAGTTTTTAGAGCATCTCTCATCGACAGGCGAAGTATTAAACTGTCTGCAATCAAATAAAAATAAATATAAAATCATAATAAAACAAACATAGAGGTAACGTAGTTTTTATCCAATTTTATCATATTTTTAAAATAAATAATATCAATAAGTATGACTCATTCTAACATAAAGAATATTTTGGCTTCAGTTTACTAATATATTCGTTTTTATCTACCGAGATATATTCTCTAGTATTCGAATGAAACCACTGTGTATTCTCTTTATTTTGAAACAAGTTGAAACTCATTTTTTCTGAATCAGTTGCATAGATTGTTCTGAACTTTTTTCTAAAATCTAACGTCGCTAACTAACTAATTCGCCGATAAATCAACCTCCTACATCGAACTAAACAAAGAAATAACCGACCGAGCCAGACTCTGGACAAAAACAACTTTTCAATGAAATTCTAAACAATGATAAATAACAAGAAACAAACAAATAGTGAAAATCCAAAGAAGTACATTATGCTATCTCATTGACGTAGGTCAAAAGCTATCCGAAAAAAGCTGTAAATTACATTCCTATTTAAATATGACCAGACTGTAGAAATGAAAGAGATTAGAAATGTCAGTAAAAAAAATAAGTTAAGAAATACGTGAGTAAATGAGTAAACTGTGAATTAAAATGTATTATTTAATTAACTTTACATAAAAATATGTCACTTTTTTGGCGGGCCAGGTGGGTATGAGGGGGTGGGCTTAATTTTTATATTCCTTAGAAATATTGCTGTAAAGTAATATTATTTATTAATGTCTTCCGAATTTAAGTTATATTAAAACTAGTAGTGAAATAATAACTCTTAAGAATTTGTGTACATGTTATTCAAATTTAGATTATTAAACAATATATTTTAATTAAAATATTAAGCCACTAAGTTACTGGCAAATCAATATACTATGTGTGGTGGAAAGTTATAATACGAATAATTTTTTTTTAATCTTTATAATCAATTTTATACTGATTCTACGTACGAAAGTAAATTTTTTCTTTGATACATAGATGTGACATAATCTTTATTCGTGTAAGTAGTAACATAAAGTTGTGAAATACTTTAGACGCAAATCAGATGAAAATATATATCTCTGAAAAAAGTCGTCTACATTCTTCAAATCAAATTCAATAATCTAAAATATAAAATTATCGGGTATTAGCTACGTTTACCGGACAAATTCGATTAATATTTTGAATAAATCGGCCTGAGCGTCTTTCGTTTGTGGACGAGCTATGCATCTGTTTGATCATATTGTATAAGTAGCTATCGAGCTCTGCAAAGGTAGTCGGTGGTGGCATCATTTGAGCGGGCAATATCCGAGCGGAGCGCTACCGGAGTTTTGTTTTAGTTTCGGCGGCCGTAAAGTGGCCCCACGGTGCAGCAAACAATCATCGACAGGACAAAGCCTGTAACAACTGTGATAACAGACCGACGAGGAAAGAAATAAAAAGTTAACTTTGGATTTTAAATGTAAATATTGAACTCCGATCCGCTTTGTTTCGCCCGGGAACCGAAGTCGCTTTGTGTCGCCGACTCGGGGTCAATGTGACCGCGCTCCCGTTCCCGTCAGCCCGGCCGTTCCCGTCTCCGCAGGAAGTTGGGCGATGGGCATTATGCCTCCGCGAGGATGCGTCGAATTTGTTTGTTACGCATATCGTGTATGTCAAAGTAGATCACGGGGATGGATAAGAGCGGAGATGAAAACGTCCGCCGTGCTGCGGTCGGCGTGGCTGTGACCTACGACGTGGAATAAGAAAACAATTATTCGTTGTGGAAGCCATTCGACCGAAGAAAACCTTTGGTTAAGGAATAACGCTGTGTCTGGTATTGTAATTAAATTTCCTCATTTTTTAACACAATAACAATAGTTCGGATTCGAACCTGGAATTTCAAACTGCGACAAACTGCTTTATAAATTGTGTGCTATAGGACCTAAATAAACGCCAATTTGAAACAATATAGCGAATCAGACCAATTACCAAACAGATAAGAACTAGGGAGCTTTCGTGTCCACAGAAACCTTTATATATATACAATATGTTAAGCGCATATAGTGCAACCTCGACGTACTGGCTGTATCCTGTATTATTTATTTTTTGGATGCACTTGTTAGAGAGAGATTATTTTCTAGGTTATGACTGCAGCGTTTTCAAGTATTACGACAGACCGGTGCCAGATTTTCTTTTTTCTTCGATCCATTTTTCGGCGTTCTCTCTCTCTCTCTCTCTCTCTCACTCCCTCTCTCTTTGTGTTTAGCTTCTGTAATTGGGCCTCGTGGCCTGTTGAAGCATACAAAGAAACATCAGTGTAAGCACCAGAATCCCATTGGGTGCCGCTAGTCTTGCCTCGATGGACATATTTCTTAAGCACCGTTCGCCTTATTCGCCGCAAACACCCTCCTCTCGATATCTTTCTTGGCCTTTCCTCTTACGTCGAACATACTTCCCAAATACACAAACTCATCTACTTGCTCCAAACATTCATAACCCACTAGTATTTCACACGTGGTCTTTATTTCTTCCCACTCGAATACCATGACTTTTGAATTATTGAGAAACATAGTACGGTCACTTTACTTGCATACATCAAACATCCTGCATGCTAGACTCTGTAAGTCTTGTTCACTATTTGCTATTTACACCGCATCATTCGCGTTCAATAAACAGCATACAATCCAATCGCTCATTTTCGATCCTATTTTCATATATTCTAGTTCTTTCACACAATTATCTATATACAACTTGAACAGCAATGGAGACATTACGATTATGTTTGACATATTTTGTAATATCAATCCATGATGTGAATAATCCATTGATTCTTACATCAACAATACAGTACACCCAGTTGCACACATAGGGATGCAATTGGCTATATAAGTTTGCTGTTCACCCTGTAATCTGAAAGTACCTTCCATAACCTTTGTCTTATAACTCTATCGTAACCTTTTGCGGAACTATATAGGGTTCCGGGTTCAATTCCCGGTGAGGTCACAATTAATCTATGTGATTTACTCAAGCCTGAGTGTTTTGTGTTGTTTTTGCTTCTCTAATTGGGCTTCTTGGCATGTTGAAGCGCAAAAAAAAATAATAAAAAAATTATAAACAAAAATATAATGAATATAAAAATATATTTTTTAGTTTTGTTTTTATTTTTCTCACTTTTCATTTAATTGATTCTTTATTTTTGTTATTGTACAATAATTAATGTAGTTTTTTAATCTGTGGAAACTTATAAAATGGTCCATTTCCTATTTGATACTTCTATATATTTAATATACATAATATGTACCTTTTTCATTTCATGTATAATTTTCTGAGATATTCTGCCGTGTACACCTGACCTCTCTAGCCGACGTTTCATTTCGGATCCTATTGCAGGGTCCATATATATACGGCAGAATATTCCAAAAAAGTACACACAGAAGATTCTGAACGGCCGTTAAAACCGTGGAACATTTTTTTACTCTATCCCAGTTTTTAATTGTTCTGTTAGTTTCCCATAAATGAATAAAACATGTATCAAGTGAAGGACGGCTCGCCTTAAAGATTAAAGATAAAACCCGATAGTAAATATGTCAGTAGGTGCATTCAAACTCTAGGCAAAATCGATCTGCGGTTGAGGAATTCTCAATTAACAGAATGGAGAACTTTCTAGACGGTGGAAGGATTTTGTATGAATGGGGGAGGCATGTACGGGAATCCTCCCCCCGCCTCATGTAATATGCATGGAGGACGTTTCCTCATAGAGCGCTCAAATCGGGCGCCGAGTTGGCACGTCCGGATACACTACACTGTTTAATTTTAAAATGTGTATAAGATACATAGGTACTAGTATAGTAATTTAATCAAATTCCTGCGGGAACAGCGTCTTTCAGCATTTAGCAGAAGAATTTACTTTTTCAAACCTGTTTTCAATTTATTAAACCTAACACACTACAATTTAGAAATTAATTTACACATTAAATTTCTTATTTACAAAAGTATTTTTATATTTGAGTTCGGAAAATTCAATTAGGTATTGGATTTTCTCCACAAAGGGATAAATATTAATTAATATTATCTATATAAGTCTCTCAGAGATGAAGCTATTTATAAAGGAAATCGTGTATGTTTGTGTGCGTGTGTGTGTTTAAAAAGTGGCCCAGGGCTTATGATCTGTTTGAGCTGGCTTAAGTGATCACCTTACACGGTGCAACGTTCACCAATTCCACCGTAAGAACATTCACACATTATCAAATTTAGATAGTTTTATATGTAGTTCTAAATCAGTTTTTTTCATATATTTGAATGTACTATGATGTTAGAGACATATGTATGTAGTCATTCCAATTATATAGTATAAATTTAGCAGCTGGTAATGACACCTCTATATTTATGGATATCTTGATTACTTAAGCCATTCAGGTTACAAGCTACCCTACAAATACACACACACACACATACACTTTTTCTCATATAAATCGCTTCTTCTCCGTAAGACCTCTATAATTTATCTTAATTTATTTTTTTTTTTTATCGTTTTATTATTATAAAAAGAATTTTTATTTAAAAATATATTTTATATAAAATTTTATATATAAATGTATATAAAATTCCTGATATTAATATTTTTTATTATATTAATAATGAATTAATCAATTTTGTCCTTTTTTCAAATAGAGATGCCTACGCGGAGTAAGTTTCATTTCAATCTTTTTCAATATTTTTCATCAAACTGTGTTTCGCTTGTGCTTGTGAAAATATGATTTACTCAGAGCTCTCATGGAGACTCCCAACCCCGAATGCGACATCACTAAGCGAGTGCCTTAACCACTAGATCGACAGGCACGTTCATTTCATTACTCTATAATCAGTCATCTGTCTATTACTCAAGTATACATTATCAAGCCAACATCAAAAACGATACATGGGTATGGTAAAGGAGCATAATGGCACTTCATAGAATTCGGATGCCATCAGAGAGCTGTAAAGGATCAGTTAGGAGGAGAAATCGAAAAGAGAAAGAAAGGCAAACTTTCCTCTCCCAAGATGCACCAGAATTTGTGTATCCAAGTTGTATCATCCTCGGACACAGATGACAGCCGATTATGATAATGTCTCAGACACAACGGTTAATAAATTTACACGCATTTATAATTTTCCGAGCTAATGTACCGTCAGTGTATAAGAATATAAATGCGAAAGAATATGTTCGCGAGAAGAACGCAGAGCGCACTATCCGAATATCAGTCTCCTCCGGTAAGTGAATCCGCCGGCTAATGTATGGAGCGCATGAGGTTAGCTCGGAGCTGTGTGCCCGGAATGGTAAATGCGGCCGGAGGCTGTGTGTGTTACAGTCGGGAAGTGTACCAGTCGTCATGGGCAGGAGTGAGCGGGATGCTGATGCGGCGCCTGGCCGTGAAAACCCGCGATCAGCTGTTCCCGCGGCGCGGGCGGCCCGACGCCGATGCCTGAAATATTAATACGCCGGAAAGTGTTTTTCTTTCAAAACACGTGAATATAAAACGGATTATTATACGGACATATTTAATATCAAACAAACAAATGAAGTTTTCTCCAGTAGCATGTGACTACTGCTGCCGTGAATTGTCAGGAATAATATAAAGGATGTATTTATTTTTCTCATAATAAATGTGACCAGTTTTGAAGTCTGTTTTTGGAATAGAGGGTTTCCGGAAATGTCTTATCGTGTTCAGATAATTAAAATATCGGAGGATGTCTCTGTTAAAAGTGACAACAACCATAAAGAAGATGCATGAAAGTGGATGAGACAAAAGTGGTGTACTAGGACAGAAAAGTCCGGCATTCGATCTTCTCTACCTACCTCTGCAGTGAAATGACGTGAGATTAGTTAGTTATTTATTTATCATTATAAATAATTTTTAAAAAAAATGTTTTTGCAAATATAATTAAATACTAAGGGGGATTTTTTTTCATTCATTTGTTTCATGCATTTTTCATTTGCCGGTAAGGATAAAAACGTCAATGTTTTAGTATACAAAACATTATTAAAATAGTTCATTTCCGAAAACCCTAAAAGATACAACAATATTTTTATCTCAAAACTTTGGATCCTTTCGTCCATTCTCGCCATGTACAAAAAACCAAATAAATATACGATTGCATATTTTAAGTTTTTAGGGGCTTAATAATTATCTTAGATATGCAGTAAAATAAGACAGTTACAACTTGTACGGTTTTTAATTCAATGAATTATAAAAACAAAAGTAACCAAAATAAATAACAAAAAAGAAAGAATATTATAATATGTACTTGTACGTACAGTAGATAAAGGCGATGTGAAGGAATGGGTGGCTCTCTGTTACTTGCTCTCATGGACTTTTAAGTCGTATGAGGCAGCTAAAGAAGAAGATGACTTTGCAATTTGTTTTGCATATCATTATACAACATTGATTGTGCAACAATCACAGAAGTCATTGCTGAATACATTGCTGATCAACTAGGCGCAGGTAGGCGAAAGGGAACGGAACGAAACGGAAGATGTGCGACAATGTCTTCAATTACATATATGTCTTAGAAAACCAGGAAAAAAAGGGATCAAGGATGAAGAGAAGGCTAAGACACGATGGGAGCCAACAGTGATCATAATGATTATGATAAATTTGTTTTAGTTTATTTTACGAAAAGTTAAAAGCAAATCTTAAATTAACATACATAATATAAAAATAAAGATGGAGTGACAACGTCCTCAAAGATATCTCTGCCTTAGAGCTTCGAAACTGGAGAGAGCTGGCACTAGACCGAGATGAGTGGAG